>PNEQ01104766.1:0-30426 GCA_003012365.1 Medauroidea extradentata
TTGATGAAAACGAAAGTTTATCATCACCACAGTTAGTTCAATGTCGTGATTCATCTTGTAAATCAGACAGTGAAAATACACCCACCAAAAACGTCGCAGCTAATAATAATAATAATTTATTTATTGATTTATTATGTTTAAAGTGCCATCCAACAGTCTTGCGACCAATAACAGGATGACACTAAACAAATAACAGATATAAATACAGAAACACAGGATAAACAAATAACAAAGGACATACAAATGAATACAGACATACAAAACAAAGGACTAGACACTTACAACACACACTGACAGGACAAAATGCAGCAAAACATTTAAAAAGAGACAAACAGAAATGAGACACTTAATCAACATTATTTAGAGTCCCAGAATACAATTTTTCTTTCCTTAAAAGTATCAAATTTACAATATCATTAAAATTGAACATACATCTGTTAATTAAGTTTTTATTTTTATATAATGCGTAAAAAAGATTACAGTTTCTACTAATACGGTTAGGCACCTTTAAACCTGTATTGTTTATAATAGTTTGACAATCAAAATAATGTAGAAAGGAGTTAATAAAAAATAGAGCATCATTAACTATCCTACGAGCACGTAAAGTGGTTGTCTTAAAATCAGTAAGAGTATTCACACAACTAAAAGGCATTAACTGTTGAGAGAATCTCTTGTAAATAGTTTTAAATAATTTGTATTGTACTGACTCAATACGATTCGAGTCCGTGATGGTAATGCTATTCCAAATAACAGAGCAGTATTCTAGCTTGGATCTAATCAAAGTATAGTAAAGGCTAATTAAGGAATCCGGAGAAGAAGTATTATAGGTCAGGAATTTTATTAACCCTAGTGTACGATGAGCATTGGAGATTAAATTATCAACATATGAATATCAACATGTTAATAATAATAATAATAATAATAATAATAATAATAATAATAAATCGTCTTTATTTTCATTGTGGCGAAGTTAATGCATTGTCGACTTCTCTTACACTTAACCACAAACAATAGGATATAAATTGTACTTAAAATTGCATACATAAAACATTATGATGATATTTGTTATAGTAATGTAACAAGAATTCTTGTAGTACTTCTGCCATGACAATACGGAGAAGAAAAATAAATTAAACGATAAAGTAACAGTATGCATCTAAGATAAAAAAGTAAAAAAAAAAAAACAATAACTTTAAGTATAGGCCGTTCGCAATAAAGTGAGCACAGCATAAAGTTTTCTTTGGGCCATTTTGCAGTTATCTTTATAATTTTTAATATGAAAACTTCCATATGACTAAAAACTAGTGTAAATATTTCAACAGTCTCAAAAGCTAACATATATTGGCCCAATAAAACATATTTTTAAATAATTACAAACACTGCTGAGTGCTCAGTTTATAGTGAACAGCCTATAGTTATGATAAAGTAAACTAAACTACATCTAACATCAACTATTACTGAAATATATATGTTTTTACATAAATATGCATATGCACATATGTAAACATACACACATACACACATACATACCACACACACATACACACATACATTCACATGTATACTCATACATACATACACAAATTTACACAGACGGATCCACACACTCATACAGGCTGATTAACATGGTTATATACATAAACGCAAACGTGCTTTCATTACAGTCGTAGGCCTAAGGTTGACAGAAATAAAATTTTTCAAACGAAATAGTTTCATAGAGAGAGAGAAAAAAAAAAAATATATATATATACTGAGCCACCCATTGCAGTGGAAAAGTACTACAAGGAAAGAGTGTCACCAGCATGGTAAGGAGTATGTGGCCAGGAGAGGAAAACTTGTAAAGAAAAAATCTGTGTCTCCTGTGAAAGTCTGCTCTAACATAAAATGCAAGTTAAACTATTCCTCAAAATTTACAGAAGACGATAGATTTGATATTTTTAACAGTTGCTAACACCTTATTAAAAATAGAAGCATTATTTTCTAGTACAGAATGCTGATAGGGTCGATGCTGAGAGAGTGGTGAAAAGTTCAGAATGCTCAAAGTGTACGATTAATAGCAATGCAGACAGTTTTAACACTCAACCGATTCGGCCATTGCATCAAGTCTGAGAACATTGCCGTGCTCAGTCTTGCCAACCTTGGCAATCTCATAACCTGATAGTACATCCTCCTTTTTTTATTGACATTCTCAGTTGAATAACAATTTCTTTTTCACGGATAATTTTTTTACATACAATTAATTCCTTTTTCACGTAGATTGCACACACCCAAACACTTTTAAACCCTATTGGACATTTTAAAACTCCAGACAATGTCCAAACAATGTTTTTTTAAAAACACAAATTTTTGAACCTCAAGCTAAATTAACTTGTTTTAGAGTCTTGATATTGCCTAAACTATAAATCAATAAAATTCACAAACTCTTGTTACACAAAGGTAACAAAAAATTGTCTTCAATATCCAATGCTGTCCACTACAGGCTGCACTGGTTTATGTGAAGAGTAATCCAGCGTTAAACTTATACAAACATCTGTCACATTCTTTTTCAAGTTTATCACTTTTTAAGGTATAGTCCACAATACATTATTTAGTGATTATATGCAATAAACATACACCAATTCACAGGAATGATAGGTAAATCTCAGGACACAACTATTAATTCCTCAAATGACAGTCTTATGTAGAAAAATATTTCAATCAACTAGGTTTTTTGACCGCTCTTTTCGGTCTCTGACATTCATTAGGGTTAAAGTCCCTTGATTATTCCTTTGCCATGTATTGCATTTGACTGGTAACATTCCCAAACCCTCTAAATTCTTTATCTATATCGTCTTCGTCCGACTCCCTATCACCCATTGCTTGATGTTCTGGCTGCTCAGTGGATAATTTTTCTGAGTCAGCCTGTCCATCACAACCTAAGACTGTCTGTTGATAGGGGGCAGGTGTGAGTAACAACTTGTTCCTACTGTAGCAGCGCCTACCTGCGTTCACAACACATGATCTGGGTTTTAGGCCTACCTGATTAATTTTGCTATACTTACTTATATCCGTTACCCATACTGCATCTCCCTTTTCCAAGATTCCCTGACATTTTACATTGTGCCTTTTATCATGCAGCATTACTGCTTTTGGAGCAATACTTTTCTCTTTTGTTCGCACCTCCTGGGGATTGATTTGTGCATTTAATTTGGATGGTAGCAAGGTAAGTGTGGATCTAAGTGTCCTATTTATCAAAAGTTCTACTGAACTGCGGTAGGCTAGAAGGGCTGATGCTATGTCCTCATTTTTTCAACAGTTGGTTACTAACTTTTAATGTTGTTTCTACCTCTCCATTGGATTGACGATAATGCGGAGAAGATGTCACTACAGTAAAAATATATTCCTCAGTAAATTTACAGAAGCGAGAGGATATAAACTGAAAACCACTACCTGCTCTGAGCAGTTCACGAATACCAAACTGTGCGATGACTTCTTTCAATTTCTGGATGACTATGTCATCTGACAAGGAAGCTATGGAAAATATTTCAAAGAATCGGGAATAGTAATCAGTGATGATGCGGAGTCAGGCTTGTGTTTGAAGAAACAAACACCTAAATTCTCCCAAGGTCAGGATGGAACGGTTTCTTTAAAATATGGTTCTCTATGATTTTACCTTTCTTCCATACACTGTGGACAGTTTCAAATGACATTTTCAAGTAGATATGAGAGTCCTACCCACCAAATTGAAAGTTTTTCCTTTTTCCCTACACTTTACTATGCCCTGGTGCCCTGCATGTTTGAACTCTCTAAGTATTTAAGTTGAAGACATGGTGGGATAATGAGCCAAGTTCCTTTTAGTAAGTGACCTTCCTCAAATGTAATTTCCTGTCTGTTTGAGAATATTGCTGCAAGTTTCCTGGTATAACCTTCTTTTGAGGCCAAACACCCATATAAAGTTCCTAGAGTTTTCTACATGTAGGGTCCTGTTTCTGTTCTGTCTGTATTAAAGAAAGAAATTTATCTGTGATGGGGTATGTTGTCAGGATTTGATGCACAAATGCCTCTGTTTCTTGAGGAAGTTATAGATCCACCCCACTTAAAACATTGGTCGATGGATTTCTAGACAAATCATCTGCTACCTCCAGTTCCTTTTCTGGGATATACTGAACTGTATAGTCGTACCACATCAGTCGAATTCTGAATCTTTGAAAACGGGAGTCAATTGATCTTGTGGTTTGATATGCAAAATCTGTAACAATGGTTTATGATCTATTTCAAAGATCACATGCAACCCTAGAGTGCACTGCTAGAATTTTTCAGCACCCTAAGCTAGAGCTAAAGTCTCTCTCTCAACGTGAGGGTAGCATTTCTCCACAGAATTCAATGATCGAGAAACATATCCAACAATTTGCCACTCCACATTTTTCTGCTGCATAATGCAACACCCTAACCCAAAGAGCTTGCATCTGCACTTAGTATTATTTGATGTTATGGGTTAACGTATGTCAGTGTAGGTGTCTATGAAATGAGTCTCTTGATGTCAACAAAAACCTTAGCTTAAGCTGTTCCCCAAAATGATTTAAGATCTTTTTAAGGAAGGAGAACAATGGTTCCAAATTTTAAGCTTTCCCAGGAAGAAACTGTGACGAGACATTAACTAACCCTAAGAACTGTTGCAGTTTGCTAGTTGTTGTGGATTGAGGAAATTCCTCTATTAGTTCTGGATCCACTGATATACCTTCTGAATTTAAAATATATCCCAAGAATTTGATTGAGGTTACTCCAAACATTCCTTCTCATTTATAGTGATTACTTATCTTTCCAAACTTTGTAAAACCTGTTATAGGACTGCATCATGTTCCGATACATTGCCTGCATACACGAGAATGTCATCAACATGAAAAATAATGCCTGAGATGTTTTCGAGAACTTGTGCAATTTTACAAGAAAAGAACTTTTTAAAGAAATATCTACTGAAAGGTGAAATGAAAGTAGTGAGTAGTTGACTTTCATTTTCTAGCTTTACTTGGTAGAAGCCTTAATTTGCAGCCAATTCTGAAAAATATTTAGCATCTTTTGTATGGCTAGTTTGGTTTCCACGCTGAAAATGGGAAAATATGGCCCACACAAGTTCTCATTAAAGTCTGTGTAATCCACACAAAGTCTGACTGCATCCCCTTTTGGAACCACTACAATTGGAGCTACTCATTCAGTTGGTTCCATAACTGGCTCAATGATTTCAAAAGTTATCAGCAAATCCAATTCAAATTTGAATTTCCCCAAGAAAGGCATGGCTACAGTCCTAGGGACAGCCTGTACTAATGGATTTGCATCCTTTCTAACTACAATCTTCATCCTGCCCAATCCTATCATCAACTCAGGAAATTATTGGAAAACACTTCCTTTTCTGTATTTGGTGCCCACCTTGCTTTCCTGCACACTTGAACCACCCCACAACCATCATTTCTGAAATATACAACTCCCAACTTTTGTAAACTAGTTAATTCCAAAATTGTAGTCAGTAGGCAATAAATTGGAAGCATTTTTTATTTATTTGTGTTGCCTATTGCTTGCAAAATTAAATCTAATAACCCATCAACCTTTAATCTATGCCCATCAGATCCTGAAATATGTTCCTCTGTTGTATTTACCTCATTCAAAATATGCCCTGGCATTAAAGAGGTAGGAACAAAAGTAATGTCTGCCCCAGTGTCTATTAAAAATTCAAAGTGCCTATCAAATTATACTGCTTTGACCGTGGTGGTCCATTTGCTGTTCACAGAATTCAGCCACAATCCTTCTATGAAACATGTATAACCCTGTCTGTTACTTCTACTAGCCTTATCGCGTTAATTTCCTGTCATTGTGAAATTTTTTTTCCTGACTATACTTAGCCCCAGCTTTACACACAGGTGCCTAGTGCCCCAACTTACTACACTAAAGCACTTTACATTGCGAGCTTGGCTCTTCATCATCTCATGCGCAGTTAATCCACAGAAATGGCGTTGTGCCTCGTCTAACCATGCAGGAAATTTCCGCAGTGACGTATCTGAGTTTGTCGAACCAGTTTGATGAGACGGTAAACGACTTCCCTTTTGAAGACTGTTAATCTCACCGCCGCTGCTGGGCTGTTGTTTTCGAAGAAGCACCGACGACTGTTGTGCCTGTAGTTCATACCTGCTTCACTGATAAAACAACTGCCTCCAATGTGAGTGTTGGCCATACCTGCAGCTGCTCGCTCTTCTTGCCTGTCGTGCCGACCACCAATCTGTCCCGACTGAGTTCGTTCATCAGGTCCCCATAATCGCAACTAGCTGCCAGTGTGTGCAGAACCGTCAGAAAATTCGCGACTGCTTCACTTCGTAACTGCACACAAGAATTTTCTTTGTATCTTCGAAAATTGTATTTGTCCTTGGTGTAAAATATTCCCGGAACTTCTTTAAAGTTAGCTCAAGTGTGTTTGGTCTCTGGTGCGAACTGCATCCGAATTTCCTCTGCTCAGTCACTCAAAACGTATAAAAGAATATTTACCTTTGCAGCTTAAGGTTTTGAACTATGTCCAGACACTGACATTTAGCGTAAAACTAATTTTCCCATGCTGGCCAGGATGAAGGTTTTGGAATTCCATCGGCTGCGGAGGCTTGAGATTACTCACACCGTCCATCGTGCGCAATTCCTTATCGTCCGTCTTTACTCCGCTTTAGGACTGTAAACTACCGAAAATATTAAAACCCAACATTTGTTCATTTAACCTCTTCCACCATGTACAGCTAGTAGCGATACAGGCAGTAATAATTCTCAAGCGATTCGGCCATTGCTTTGAGTCTGAGAACACACCATGCTAAGTCTTGCCAACCTTGTAACCATATAACCTGATGGCACACAATGGCCTTCAAATATCATATTCTTAAAGGAGATTGTGGGCTATCTTTTTAGTACACTTTCGATTAGCTGGAAACTAGTTTATATTGCTCGTGCATTAAAAAGCAGTTCAGAGACACCAAAATTTGATAGGAGAAGGATGGGTACTGTGGATAAAATCTCAAAAGAGAGAAAGTATAATATTAGGAGTCATATAGAATCCTTTCCCCAATCTGAAACACATTATTGTAGAGCAGACAATGTAAAGCTATACGTAGATCCTAACCTGAGTCAAAAAAATATGTATGAATTGTATGTAAAAGAGTGTGGGAGCGATGGAACAGAGACTATGAAGATTTCCGTGTGTAGGCATATATTACGTCCTGAATTCAATTTACTGTGTGATATTTGCGAGGAATTTGCAATAGCAAAGATAGAAAGCAGAGTATCAAATACTCTGAAGGATTAATATGAGGGTCACTTAAAACACAAAGAACTTACCTACGTTTCTTCCTCAAAGTCAGGCTATTGTGTACTTTGGACAGAAGCCCTATTTTGGCACTATGGAAATGACATAGCAAGTGTAGTGATAATACTACTTGAGAGGATAATCCATGATCATCCAGAGACATTAGAAAAAAAATTACTAAGTGATAGCTGTGTTCCTCAGAATTTAAGTTACATAATTTTAATCACTATTTGCGATTTGTTACAGCATCACCCAAGTATTAAATAAATTGTTATGAAATATTCCACTCCTGGACATTCATGTATTCAGGAATTGGATAATATGCATTCACCAATTGAAATATCTCTCCTGCTTTCAGAAGTTAGGTTACGTCCCGATAATTTATGTTTAGATACTTTAAACGAGTGCCGTTCTGAAACTTTAAAATAGTTTGCAGAGCCCAACATACATTTTATGCACGCAACCCATTAAAAACTTTCCCTTCACAGAACTGGGGTGAGGACAGTAAAGTACACTATTTCAATATTTCTCTTAATTCTTAATTTCAACTCCCCCATAATTATGTTTTGTTCCCAAGTAGGACTCTTGCGTTTACTTTTGGGTGAACACCATAACAGGCACTAAAAATTTATTGAGATGTTGCCTCAACATTTCAAGGGTTATAAAGAGGTTTTAACTCAAAATAATTTGAGTTTTTCCATCACTACCAGAACCAAGTGTATAGCTAATGTTTGAACAACATTTCCCTTTGCAGGTTGGTTACAAACATTATCATAATGAAACTGAACTTCAGAGAGTAAAAATACTATGACAACCTGTAAAGACGAGGTGCAAAACAGTTGAACTATGTATCACAATTCCACTGTCTACTATTCAATGAAAGATTAGTACGGAAAACATTTCTGACATTAAGTCAATGTATAGCTGGATGACGAGAGTTAATAAAACTTTTTATAATGCTGTGTAAAACTTGGATGTTGCACGAAGTCTTAGCTATTATAAGCCTTTCAGCACTGGAATGGTCAATTATTTAATTGTTTTGTAATTTTGTATCTATTGTTTAAATTGTATTTACTGTTTGATGTGAAGATCTAAGATGATGAACACACACAAACATAGCTTTACAAAGTCACTTCTGGAGAATGTTTAAACATGTAACATCAATTAATGGTTCTCCCCTATGCTAAAATTTAACTGTCAGCTGAGCGATATTCAATGCCCTAAAGTAGCCAAATACACTAAATTAATCGCAAACAAAAATTGTAGTAAAAGTGGAGTTGACATTAACTGTTCTACAGTAGTTGATCTGCGATAATCTGCATATCAAACCCACAGGCACGATTATTTTTAGTATTTCTTAATTTAATTCTATAATTTAGTCTCTTTCACTTGGAGTTTGTGGCGGCGCACCACTGCCGTATGCAGAAGCGATGCGCACCTGACAGCCAGTCAGTGCAAGACAGCACAGTGGGGCGCTGTATATCCCTGACCAGCCGGACGACCACTAACAGCTTGCCACCCCCAGGCACATTCCATTGTCCAAGCAGGACAAGGGATTACTGGGATCGCCCGGCCAGCCCGCACTTCAACCAGGAGAAAGCAGTCTCTCTCGGTATGCCTTACAGAACCAGAACAGTTTACATGCGTCCAGCCAGTGCGGTCTTGTGAATGTATAGATGTACATATTCTTTTTTTGTATAAATACAAGGCTCGTGTCTGGCAAATGTAGTGTTCTTATTATGCCCTTACGTCCTCGCTAAAGAGTTGATTTTGTGCAATTTTATGGGAGGCAGTAAAATGCAAACTCGCCACTCAACAGGTGCATATTATTTGAACATCAGAATTGTCATATGTT
This sequence comes from Medauroidea extradentata, assembly GCA_003012365.1. Taxonomy (NCBI): domain Eukaryota; kingdom Metazoa; phylum Arthropoda; class Insecta; order Phasmatodea; family Phasmatidae; genus Medauroidea; species Medauroidea extradentata. Next base: position 9,165 of record PNEQ01104766.1, read on the forward strand.
CCATCACCACAAACTTCAGATTTATCTTCGTCCTCAGAGAAACCGGAAAATTTTAATTTAAAGTCGTTTTGTATACCCACTTGGTGTTTTTATACATTTTACTTTGATAGTTTATGGGCGGACGATATTACTGGATGTGTTGAAAGTACAACAGGAAACTGTGAATATTCATAGTTTCCCAGTGATTTTCCACAGATTAAACTGTTCCATCGAGAATACGTGGAAAAGTACAGATCGCATTGGCGAAATTAAGTTACAGATTGAATCAGTTATTTACCTTAATTGCAAAAGTAATGACATTTTCTTACATAGATGTACAAAAAAGCATAGTTACTCATTAAATGTATTTCTATTTTTTTTTATAATGTAAGTGATTACCTCAATAAAAGTGTATGCGAAAATAAGAAAAATTTTCGGATACCATCAGGGATCGAACCCAAGACCTTAGCCACATCAGTCTCACACTCCAACACTCCATCCGATGTGAACACTTCACTAAGGTTGTTGCCGTAAAAGCAAATTTAATTTTTGTATACCAGCGATGTATGATAATTGTGTACGGCCGTTTGTTAGTAATAAACTTACGGTTTATAATACAAGGCGGACAACTTATTACTATGCAGGCCCTTATGTTATTACTGCACATTTTAATGTAACTGTATCAAAACACATAATTCACTTTAAAAATGAGTGAACAAAAATGTATAAGTTTGATTTGGAAACGGTTGAAAACTGATTATTACGTGTAGACAAAAATCATGTGAACTTCCTGAAATGATCAGGCCTCCACAGTAAAGTTGGTTAGGCGACGATCCATAGTGTGAGATGTCTAGGGTTCGAATCCCGGCTAAGGCATGAGTACAGTGTTGTCCCTTCACCTCACTTCAACTTCGTATGCTCTTAATATCTCTCTCCTCTCCTCCATATTCAATGTTAAAAATTTCCGTAAATTCACAGAAATACTTACAGTAAATTACTGTAACTTTACAGACATGGCTTCCGTAATTTTTTGTTTACGGAAATTTGTCCGTATTGCCAGTTCACGGATGTTTGACTGTAACTTTCCAAAAATTCATAGAAATATGTTTGTACAATTTTAAAGTGTATTTCACTGTGTTTCTAAAAAAAGCGGTATTAACAATCACTATCAATCCTGGAGTTGGTGTAAACGAAAATAAGACAAGACAAGCTACGGTAATAGAAGTTAAGTGCTGCTTCCTGGTTGTCCACACTTTTCCACGAAAATAAGAGCAATGCAAAACAAGGACTCGTATCGCGCGTGGAAAAAGGGCAGAACAGTTCAGTAAGTGACTGAAATGTTCCAAGTAGTGTCTGCATGGGCTTTTTGGACCAACTGGGAGCAAAACCAGCATATAGTGCATTTAAATAGCATTAGTCCCCTCTCTCCCGGTTTCTGTATTTGTCTACAGGACCATTAAGGGGCGTGACCATGGCTGGGATTGGTTGTTGGGGTGATTCGATACGAATAGCACCTAAGTGTCATGAGGCCTGTGATTGGCTGAGGGCTTAAGCCTCGCCCTAGAAGGGGTGGCTGGAGGAGTGAGTGGGGAGGAGACACGATAAGTGATGGGAATGGACTCTTTTGGTACAATTTGTGTCAAAACACCATGAAGGGGAAATTGATGTCTGCCCCTCTTTCCTGCACCCTATGCTTGTACTAACCTATATCTACCATTATAGTATACCCCCTCCCTGTCAGAGCCCCTTTCTCCTTATGATATACCCCTGTCCTATCTCAAAGTATACCCCTGTAGCCTCTCCTGCCCTCTACCTTTCCTTATGACATACCCTTCTAGCCTACCCAGCTTAACGGCCTCACACATCTTATATACTCCTCGCTTCATTACAGCTGAAAAAAATCGCACATGTTCTCTGTGTTTCACGCTAGCAGGTCGTACCTTTAAAGTTTTTAGTTCTATAGATTTAATATTTTTCTTATAATGTAGCTAATGAAGTTCTCGAAAATTAGGATGTCAAATATAAAAGTTGATACCTCTAAAGAAAGTTGATATCTTACCACTGCATGGAACTCACTTACTCATATATTGTCACTGTGGTACAATGGTTAGAGCTTCTGCCTGGCAACTGTAAGGTCGTGGGTTCGAATCCCAGCAAATTCAAACAATATTTCAGGTTACTAAATAGTGTGACAGGAGCTCCAGAAAACATAGTAAATAAGAATGTGTCGTATCTCTGGAAAATAGAGTGCTAGTAGCTTAAAACAAACTTTTTCCAGAAAACAGATTGTTCGTAATTTTACGGAGGGTTCCATTGTCAAGAAAAACTGAGTGTCCGTTACTTTATGAAGATTTCTGGATAATTTTTTGCCTGTACTTTTCCATAATTTCACGTAAATTTTTTCTAACAGTGTTGAAAAGTCATTTTAGTTACTGGTTTAAGCTGTAGTTTTCAACATACAGATTAAATAGTAGAATGTGCATTATGGAATTTATTCAAGTATCACTAAGACATTGTCTACAACGTCTATGTCTATGGTTGTTGATTCAAATTTTTAAGTCTATAGTAACAATAGATTAATGGTAAATAAAACTTATGAAGAAGTTTTAGTCATACCTCGTTTATTTCTCAACAATTTCTTCAGCATAAAACTTTAGGTACCACTAATTTAAACTTTTGACTCAACAACCACAGAGGTTGTAAAAATGTCTTGAATGTACTTCAATAAATTGTGTAATATTCTCCCCAGTCTAGAGAGTGACAAAGTCTTCTACGTGTGCAGGTATTTTATTTGTTATGAAGAAGACAATTTTTAGTTCCGAACGGTATTCTGGTAAATTAATGAAGTCTGCGACACACTTCAAAAGCAGAATACTATGTATCTTGCTCAGGAATCTCAATCTGGTGATAACAACTACGAAGATCTATTGAACTAAACTAAGAGTATTTGCAATTTTTTTCTACTATAGACACTATGTAAGGAATAGTGTATCGGTTAACTGTGATACATAATACATGCCAATAAAATTAGGCCTTGTACACATCGTATCGAACCTATACTAGATTATCCTGCCCTCATTATCAAAAGTCTCTGAGTAGAACACTCGATATATTTTCTCACTATTCGAAGTGGATCCCTATGTTCTCTGATAAAATGCATTAATTGGCGAGCAATCAAATTTTTCTCGTCCTCCCAATGTTATCACTGATTTTGAACAAATACAATTAAACATAGCAGATTCAGCTATGACAGCTATTTTTATATGCATCCACTTGTGATATAGCTGCAAACATAACTCAGACTGAAAGACTAGTAGCTTTTTTCTCATGTACCTATACTTAATGTGAAAAGTAACACTCATCTGTTGAAAAGGAGGCATATACCATTTTCGAAGTTCCTAAGAAATGGATGCATTAGCTTTTCGGGAGACATTTTGCACTAATTACTGATAAAAAATCGGTAAAATTCATGTTTGTTCAAGAGTGAGAAGAATTTGTATTGGGTTTAGATCTAGCACCCTACTCGTATGACATAGTTTATAGGTCGGTAAGATGAAACATTTCTGCAGATGCTTTATCTAGAATCTGCTTGGATGCCAGACTAGAAGGTTGTCTCAACTGCATAGTTTTCTATGCTGTGAAGGAGTTACTTGAATGTTTCATTTTATTAGGAGCAAGAAATCTACCATACTTTATTGGAGACGTCAAAAAGATAAACGGCAGACTGAAAAATACGTTGTTAAAATATTTATAAGAGAAAATGGAAAGTTAATAAAATTAACCAGTCCTTCCGAAAAATTAAATCTGCATTTTAAATGTCCACATCTACAACAAAAATTATTGCCACATTTTAAGTTTTGGCGATAAGTAGTCGAGATTCCTACATGCCACCATTCTATTTGCGGATATATATATATATATATATATATATATATGCTGCCTCTATCATTCAAGACTTCCTGTAGCTGATATTCGTGTTCGGAATACCATTGTACACATACTACCCCCAAATAAATGGAAATGTTGAGCGTAACAATGGGATAATTAGGACATATTCACATCTTGCACTTAAAACCAAGCCCTTGACGAACTATCAGTGGGAATCTGTACTCCTAGCATTTGCTAATGCTGTACTATCATTACTTTTCACATCGGCTATTGCTACATCTATGAGCGTATGTTCAAGCACAAAAGGAGGCCCTAAGGTCGGCATTCGTGACTAAAATGATTAATATTTCCTGGGTAAGTGCTCATGAAGAGACATATTTGACAAAAAAGTATGACCCTTGATTGAAGAAATCCCGTGTATGCGAGAGTAGAACTATCTGATGGGCAGGAAACAACAGTTATACTCGTGGCCCTGTGTGTCGAACCTCCTCTTGATGATCTTAGGAAACTATAACAAAGCCTACTAACAATGACATAGTAGAAACACATCCAAAATTTAGTAATGTCTGAGCCTTCCTTCACTGAAGAAAGAGAGTGACCCTCCCCTCTGCTGTTCCACCTTTACCTACAGAAACTGATACAGGGTCCCTTTTAAAAGTTGCTGATAAAACTTACAGGGATCCTTACTTTGAACACGAAAATCATACTTCCAGACCCTCTACTTCAAATAAGAAAAAATCTTCACTTTTAGAAGACTTTAGGCTGGCGAAAATGTTATAATACTTATTTAAGATTAACCAATACATCGTCTACAACCTAAAATGGTTGTTGATTCAAAAGGTGAAATTTATGGTTGCTTAAATTCTCTGCTAAATAAAACTTACAAATGTTCTGGTTATGTCTCGTTTATTTCTCAAAAATTTGTACTGACTAAATTGTGAAATATACTTAACAATCCAATCTGTTACCGAGTCTGTTGTTATTTCACTTTTTTTATCAGTCAATATTGACAAACAACAGCTTCGCTAGTAAAAAAAACTTGTTTTGCTGGATGCTCAGATATAAATCTTGCGGTAATTACTTATATCTGTGTTCCTCGAATATTATGCTTTCTCAGGCAATGCTAGAGGTAGTGTGACTGCACTACTTATAATTTACGAAACCTGTTGCAAAACTTCGTGAACAGTTGGAGTCATATCCAACTATCTGTATGTTTTTGTAAAAAATTCGTTTATTTCTGTCATATGTCCCGAACTGGCCAATTGTCAATATTATGTCAACTAGTGGAAACAAACGAATATAGCAGAAAACTTCCTCAAAAGCTTTTAATCGTAACCTGTAGCTATTAATGTTGTTGGGTTGGTAAAGAATCTCATAGGTGTATTTCCATCAGTGGTGGAGCCTAAACATGGTTTTGGACGATCTGAATGGTAAAACATCAGCTTTGTAGATTCTACAGCACTTTCTCTTTTTGATGCCAAACTTCAGAGTCGTTTTCTTCTCTGTTGATTTTTTACCTCTGCCTGTAAAAATAAGCTAAATAAATAGATACTTAGGGCCGGTTTCATAATGTATGTTTAATGTATTGGTTATCTGACCATATGATAAATACAAACGAAACTTTTAACTACTGGTTAAAACAATAGTGTTTCTGAAAACACTACACCTATTTTAAAATGTTATGACTTGCTAAGTGCTGGTTAATATAAATTTGGCAACCATTCAGTGATGTTTCACGCTGTGATTGGGTGTTGAATAGTTTTTTGAAGTAGCGGTTAAGATTCGTTATTTAAACAATGGACGAAAGAGGTTAAATGTGTACGTCCCGTTAGTTTTATTACCTCTGAAAACGATCATCTAATTACCCTAGTTGAAAAATGTTCTCATATTGTTAAATGTAAAAAAAAAAAAACAAATGCAGTGACGTGGAAACTATATTCGTCACTGATTCTCAATGTTCGTCACTGCTTTGTCAATGTTCGTCACCACTTCGTCAACATTCGTCACTACTTCATCAATGTTCGTCGCCACTTCGTCAATGTTCGTCATTGCTTCATCAATGTTCGTCACCACTTCATCAATGTTCGTCACTACTTCGTCAAGGTTTGTCACTGCTTCGCCAATGTTCGTCACTACTTCGCCAATGTTCGTCACTGCTTCGTCAATATTTGTCACTGCTTCGTTAAGGTTCGTCATTGCTTCGTCAATGTTCGTCACCACTTCGTCTTAACCTGGGTCACCATCGTGGATAATAGCAGCATCTGTAGCTGTGTTGCAGGCGTCGCTTTTGCTACCAGGCCTTTGTGTTCAAGATTGTAATACAAATACATGAAGCTTATGAGTGTACAAAGGCTTGGTTTTTTATGGTGCGACTGGAAGACTACACTTCTTAATGAAGGGAAAAAAATTGTTTGGATTTATTTGTGATATAAATAAAATACGAATAAATATATATTTATTTAATTTGTGTTTGTGTTTAGTACATTTTAGTCTCATTATTATGAATGCGTAAACTATGTATATATTATGTTGAAAAAATGTGTAAAATAATGTGTGTTACAAAGGGAAAATTAAATATGATGTATAGGAAACCATGATGGGCAGCAAAAGTTTGAAGGTTGTTGTCGAGAAGCTAATTATACTCCAGTATACGCAGAAAGAGAAGCTGAGACAAGTTGTGACTTGCCTGACAATGATGGAGGTATAGAGGGTGAAGTGCAACGAGAGTTCAAGGTAATGTGATGCAGGAAGAAATGCTGGGACGGATTCTGACAGGTGCAGCAGTAATGGCAGAGAAGAGGGGAAGGGGAGAAGTGAGCTAGGACAGGTTCGAACAGGTAGTTCTGATGAAGGAGAGAGGAAAGGATGGGGAAGTGCAATGACAGTTCAAGGCCATGTGATGCAGGAAGAGAAGCTGGGACAGGTACTGACACATGCAACAGTAATGGAGGGGAAGAGTGGAAAGGAGGGGGGAAGTGAGATAGGACAGGTTCAAATAGGTATGGCAATACTGATGACGAAGAGTGGAAAGTTGGGGGAAGTGCAATGACAGTTCAAGGTCATGTGATGCAGGAAGAAATGCTGGGACAGGTTCTGACAGGTGCAGAAGTAATGTTGGGAAGATGGGAAGGAGGGGGAAGTGAACTGGGACAAGTTCAAACACGTGTTGCAGTTCTGGTGATGGAGAGAGGAAAGAAAGGGTAAGTGCAATGACAGTTTAACGTCATGTGAAGCAGGAAGAGAAGCTGGGATAGGTTCTGTGACATGTGCTAATGAAGGAGGGAGGAAGAAGTGGAGAGGGAAAGGTACTGTGAAAATACCTGCATGGTTATACAAAACTATAGTCAGTTCCACGCTGAAGAGGTCGGGTGCTGCCCGTCATGTCTGGGAGTTGTGCAAGTATCATAACTAACTACCGAATTTATCGGAAATCGATCGGGTATAAATTCGATAATATAGGATCATGTTATAACTGATTGATTGAATCGCGTAACATTACAAAACTGTTTAAAATTTTTAATTTATTGAATTGATCGATAATTGATCGGGTATGGGGCACAAGAAACTAAATATTTAATATTATCGACTGATTTTACATTTTTAGTTATTAAAAATATTAGGGGTTATGTTGATCGGGTATGGGACGCAAGAAATTAAATAATACATTGACTTTGCATTTTTAGTTTTTAAAAATATAGCATGTGAACCTTACATATAGTACAACACTAGATTTAAATAACGCCTGGATCGGCTATTCCTATCTACTCATGAGGACCGGAATTAGAATGGCAGGATCGGTATTCGAATTCCGCGTCCTCCTGAAAGCGAGTTCAACATGTTACCATTGCACCACCTCGCTAGTTTCAAGGAAAATTAATGTGGTAAAATACCAAACATGGTTTTCTCATCTACATCGGACAGTTTTCTAATGAAATAATATCATTGTATTATATACACACAAGTTCTATTGTTTACAATCTTTATGCACATTGAAACACTAATTTTACAAATAAATACTGTCGCGGGCAAAAGTTTATTTTAATTAGCTGAAGCTAATTCAGTTGGTCTAACTAAATTTTATGTTAATAATTCCCTGATAGAAATTGCAATCACAAAACCATAAATATTTGCTTACATGACGGAAACTATACTGCAAAAAATAAAATTAACAGCAAAAGTTTATTGGCCATAGGCCTACCGAGTGCACATGCATTTTATTTTACACACTGGATTATCATACCTTCATAATTAATAGGCCTATAAACTTACGTTTAAATTTGTAAACTACGTAAAAATAATTAAAGTCAAGTTACTGCCAAACATAGCGAAAGGATTCTATGTATTATATATATCATGACCTATTCAATTTCGTTAAGAGCGACGCCTGAAGAGAATATATAGAATATTATATTTTCGACCTGGATACATCATTGGTATTTATAAACCAGTTTCTACGAGTAGGCCTAAAATATTGTATAGAAACGAAGGCAACATACACAACGCACATAAATATTTAAAATATTATCCCTTGTACATTGTTATCGGTTGCAAACGATTAGTAGAAGTGGTGAATTTGTATTTACAATGAAAAAATCCAGGTGAAATCTTTACTCTATTTAACACAAATTTTGAAATCTTGGCCAGACAAAGCAGCAAGGGTACACAGAAACTCCTAATCAATGAAATCGCCTATAAAACCTTAATTTAATTTTAATCCAACAAAATCGTGTTCGAAATATAAGGCGGTCGAAGCCGACAAAGTTACGCTGAAGTTTAATGAAAACAGTATTAAATATATACTCAGTCGACAAGATAAGATCCAGTACGAATTCCAAGAAGCGAATGTTCGCATGGAATGGTGAATACCAAATATCAATGCAGTTTTCGTCTACAGGGTTTGATAAAGCTCTCTTGATGTCTGCTTGCAAGTGGGGCTGTGCCCGTACTTTCTTTAGTCAGGACGCACAACACTTTGCACCGATAACCGTCAGCTGCAAAGAAAAATGTACTTCAACTGCGGCTGTCTTGAATGTATGTAAGCCATTCGTTTGGCGATTAATAAACTGCTCTTATTTTTTGATGACATCTTTCGTTTCATTGATGAATTGGTGTCGTATGGGTATACATAAACATCTTCAACTAACATGAGGATTTTTCCATACGTCACTGCATTCACGCCAACCAATTTCAAAAGTATGAGTTATTAAATATAAATACTCAGATCGCTTCATGACTCATGTTCCCAGCTATGCTTATACCGATATAGTTCAGTTGAACCATCAAACCCCTACTTGCAGATCAAATCAAACTCTCCCTCAAGACGTTCGTCAGAAGTTGTTTGTAATGTTCTTTTGGCTGTGTATTCCAGCACCTCTTGCAACGTGATTCCACAAAGATCTTCGGAACATTGCATTTTCCTCCTATAAAACTATTTTTATCCTCTACTAACATCGGATAATTATGGTATATGTCGGCTTGTCTTACTTTCACGTACAATCGTATTACATTGTATTCTTGTTTTGATAGGATTTGCTTCTATTAAATTGGTCCCACCACGCAGTCATGAAGCAGAGAACACCACTTGATTACCTTCGGACTGTCTTGCACGAGTTCCATGCTAAAGTGAGGGTTCTTAAAGCCCCATATCCTCACATTGTGGTGGTTTACCTTCCCCGACACATGAAAACAAGCTTCGTCCGTGACCATCATCATTTCAGGAAGTCTGATTCGTGAACTGCTTGTATCATTCAACTGCCCTCTTTTAATTTTCTTTCAAGTTTAATATTGCTATGACTATAAAAACGTCCGGGATAAGTTGCTGTAAGTGGCAGGAAAAGAGTTGAGACTACTTTTCGCCTGGGAAACGACAGCTACTTACTTGGCCAGTTGTAACGTTGACTCAACTAGCAACTTGGTTAGTATAAAATTTGATGGCCCATCTACAAATAGTCATTAAAATAAATATTAGCTGCTACGAATAATACAAGCGGAAAAAGCCGCGGGCGGACTGATTCAGTTAAAAAATGGAATGCACTGTTTGCCAGGTTCCGTCAATGTCTTGTACATTCGTTTTGAAGTCGTTGAACTATACTGCTAAAAATTTTCACACATAATGAACCAACTCTTATTTTCTTTCCTTCTCGCGCGTGTAGATAGAACTCCAGCAGCCTCTGGAGTGATTCTGTCGCGGGTGGGAGTTTCAATCACCTCAATGGTCTGTAGACAGACTTCTTCTTGTGTGGTAAAAGCTACTACAGGATATTACAATATTATCTTTACAACTTTGTCTGTTAATATTTCAGAAATGGGAAAATATAGAACTGCGTAATTTGTGGCACAATTTTCACACAACCTTAAGTTTTTGTAGCCTTTCAGCAGTTTTCAATGATTGCGACGTCTGTAGCACACAGAATATCTAACCGATATTCCAGTTCCGCCCACGTCCGGCTCAGCATGTCCTCTTTAGCGTGTTCAATTTCTGATGTTATGAGAGCTCGCAGTTCTTGCACTTCCGCACTGGGGTCTGGTGGATCACATCCTTCACAAAGTACCATAGGAAAAAATCCAATGGGGTTATATCTGGAGACATTGAGGGTCAGGAAAGTGTCCTCCTCTGCCAATCCAGCCCCTCGAAATACTGCATCCAAATCCGCCCTAATGATCAAGGCCTAGTGAGGAGGAGCACCATCCTGCTGCAGCATGCCAGGTTGCAGATTTTCCATCTAAGGAAATACAAACTGTTTCAACATGACAAAGTAAACTGTCGAGGTTATTGTTGCAGTTATTCGACCTGTGGAAATGCAAACTGTTCAAACACTTGTTTCTAAGCAGTCGAGGTTATTGTTGCAGTTATTCGACCTGTGGAAATACAAACTGTTCCAGCATGTCCTGATAAACAGTCGAGGTTATCTAGGCGTCAGTGGGTAGTGGACTGCGTAATACTTATGTTTCCTTTCAAACAACTCATCCAAATATCACTTTTTAATCAGACTTGCAGTTCTTAAGGGCACTGTCTACAGCAATTTTCATCATCATAATTTTATTTTGATATTTGAACCAGATATTTTATCTTATTTTAGACATAAATTGTGACTAAATTTTGTTGCTACGAAATCTATTCATCTCTTACAGTTTTATGTGTAATGGCTCGTAAATGTAAAATTTTACTTGCTACTGTTTTATGTACAACACTAAAACCAAACGACATTCCACACTGAAAAAATTCAAAATGAATAACAGTGTTGCAGGCTACTAATTGACGTATGAAAACAAAAAGCAAAATATTTTTGTATTTAAACAAAAATGCTTAAATTTAAAAATGAGTATGTAATACATTCAACAACTATCTAAAAACACAAAAATATTATACAATTTTTGTTTTTATGTATGTGAAATTCTTGCCTGCAACGTGGTTATTCACTGTGAATTTTTTAAATTAGGTATGTCAGTTAATTTAAATGAAGTACATAAAGCCGTAACATGCAAATTTTGACATTTACCGCGCCTTTACGCAAAAAAAGAAAAGATAAAAAGTGTTACAAGAGCAAAATTAAGTCACAATTTAGGCATAGTCTAAAATAAGTAAAAAAGTGTCTGGTACAATTATAAAAATAAACCCACAATGAAAATTGTTATAGACCGTCCCCTTAAGGAGGGCGTGGTATATAATTCAACGCTAAAAGCATTAATATATAACTGTAGGTTTCTTAAAGCCAATTTGCAAAAATTGAACAAAAGCAATCCTAGACAGTAGTTTTAGCCAACGTTTTAAACAAAATAGTTTCCAGTGTTACGAACTTCTGAGGCACAATTTTTGACGCCGGAACCTCGTGCATTTAACTGCGGTGCAAGAGATCACGCGTAAAGAATCAGTAATATTGGATAAATATTTACTCATAAGGTTGGCAAATACCATTATCAAGGATTGTCATTGAGTATATTATCCGTATTGGCTTCGAAAAAATCGTAGGAATTGATTGATATTTTATCTACTACGCACTCTTAAAGCATTCGAGTCAGTTTTCATTCTTAACTGAAAACGTACTTTTATAAGACGGTGTTATGCATAAAACGACCAAGTGCCAACTGTTATATATAAAATATTTTTCTCTTTTGAAACGGCCTTACAAAAAGTATCCTACAGCATGCTTTCACACACACACACATATATATGTCGATGGCGAGCACTCACAGTCGATGGCGAGCACTCATCGCATGCGGATGTGCTATCCTTTTGCTCCTGGTGTGTTGTTTCGTTTCTCGTAGTTACTGACTAGCATCGGTTTCTTTATGTGATATTTCAATAGGCACATGCCTTCTGTTTGTCAGATATGTAGTAAACAGATTTACGGCAAGCAAAAATGTGTAAATTGCTCAAGAGACTGCGGTGCGCGTCCACACGTACATTGTGTTCCGAGCGGCGGTGCCGAAGCACCGGAAGATAAATTTGTGTGTGAAAACTGTGATAAAATGGAGGCTTTAAAGTTAGTTATTTATTCTGATAGTCCGTCGAAAAGAGGCTCTGAAAGAAAATGAAAGATGCAGGTACTTCCATGGACAAGGCCATGATTAAGCTAACATCAGATTGTTTTGAAGAAAGTGTGAAATCAATGTTCTTAATACTAACGGAAAAAATTGACTTTCTTACAAACACAGTCAGAGATCTGAAAGAAGAAAATGAGGCGCTACGTGTAATGGTTCAGACAAGTGATTCAAAGTGTTGCGCCCAATTTTCTGTAAGAAATGAGGGACAAATTAAAGAAAAAAAGAAATCATATAGTCAAGTCACTTCGAACAGCCCCAACTCGCCGATTGATAGCAGAGCCACTAGAACAACACCTCAAGGGAAGGACCGTCCAAGCGGCTCAGATACCAAGTTGCAGCATGGCAACGCGCTCAGGCAGCCGCCTGACATCAGCAAGTCTACGCAGCTGGCTACGTCTGCTGACGCGGATGGGTTCGTCGAGGTGCATCGGAGGCGGAAACCGTCAAAGGAAGAATCAACATTCAGCAGGCCAGCCGCGATGAAAAAGAAAATACAACTTGGCGTCCGTAACAACGTGAACCTCAGAACAGTAACAAAAACAGTTCACCTGCATACAAAAGCAATTTTTGTATCGCGTTTTGCTCCAGATGTAGAAGAAAATTATGTTACAACATATATAAATAATGAACCGAAGGTCGCTAACCTTAAAGTAACTAAATTAAAAACAAAATTTTACTCTTATTCGTCTTTCTATGTGGCGGTTGCTGAGAAAGATTATGAGCGAATTTTCAACACGGTTTTTTGGCCTTCTGGCTGTTTAATTAGCCCATTTTACGGTAGGTTACAAAACGAACAATTGTTTAAGCGTAAGGATAACCCAGAGCAGTCAGAACCTTCAGAACCTACCGTGAATCAATCCCAAGAGGCAATCGGAGGTGCCGCAAATTAGTTACGTACAGTTCAAATGCCACAAGGTAAGGATGGTTTTCATCTGTATTATCAAAATGTTAGGGGTTTCCGAACTAAAGCAACAACCTTTTTTGAAAACATTAACAGTGTTAACCTATCAGTAATTTGCTTAACTGAAACTTGGTTTAATAGTAATTGTGTTAGTTCTCATTATTTTCCTGATAAATATTATATATTTCGTAAAGAAAGAAATTGTGTAACCACCGGCCTTTCTCGCGGAGGCGGGGTTCTCATTGCAATTAATTCATTAAAATATCCGAACACCATTCAGAAATATGAATTTTTAATAGAAGATATTGAAGCAATATGGGTTGAAATATCAATATGTAATGCGAATAAACTTATTATTGGGAATATTTATATCCCGCCACAACTACTTGTAGCGGATTTCAAAAAAAATATTTTGTTTTTATAGAGTCCAAACTATCTAGTTACTCATATCAGATAATAATAGTGGGTGACTTTAATGTTCCTGGTGTAGATTGGAAGAATTTCCATACACAAATTATTGTAAATTTTTACAACAAGCAAAAAGGAAACGTACTTCTTGAAAAAACTAATCTTCCAAATTTAGAACAATTTAATTTTTCCAAGCCATTTTCTGGATTGCTTGATCTTGTTTTTTCAAATATTTATTTTAACGAAGTTTTTAATTATGATGACCCTCTTGTTAATAAAGATGATAACCATCTTGCCTTAGCGTGCTACTGTCATATTGGTACTGTACGTGCTAAGACATCCGACCAATCATATACTATTCGTAATTAATGTAAAGGTGACTGTCTATCACTGTTCTTCGCGGTTAACAATTTTGATTGGAGCCCTATTTATAATATGAACGATGTTAACGACATGGTGGAGTACATTACACAAAATACACAAACAATTATAAATTAGTTCATACCAGTAACGAAATTTTCACAAAACAAATATCCAGTGTGGTTTTCTAAAGAACTTATTAAATTATTAAAAAGTAAAGAACGTCTATTTAGATTATACAAAAAACACAAAACACTTGAGCATTATTCTCGTTTTTCTGAGATGCGAAAAATAGTAAAAAAAATCAAAGCCGACAAAAGGAAATGGCAAGCAAGTATCAATGATAAATTGAAAAGTAATCCTGATAAATTTTGGAAATATATAAAAACAATGAAATATGGTTACCGCGAGAGAATAACTTTAATATCAAACGGTGATTTGGTTCAGGATCCTGAAATTCTTGCCAATATGTTTGCTAAATACTTTGCACAGGTGTACATCCAAGGGAGTGGCATTACAAACAATCAGAGTGACAGTCACTTAAGTTATCTAAATCTATCAGTTTCTTATGTAACTGAAAATCTAGTCATGTGGGCTATCAAAAGACTTAAGAGCACCAAAGCTACAGGAATTGATGGAATACCGAATTTCATCATTAAAGGTTGTATTGACACATACACACCGATATTGACTCACATTTATAATTACAGTTTGAATTCCACTTCATATCCCAATCTGTGGAAAAAAGCAATAGTCATACCTATTTTTAAAAAAGGTAATAAACAGATAGTAAGCAATTATAGACCAATATCTTTGCTGTGTTGCTTTTCGAAAGTATTTGGAAAAATGTTCACAGACATTTAAACTTTTATACCAAAAATACTATATCAAACAATCAGCACGGATTTCAAGTTGGTAAAACCACCTATACAAATTTATTTAATTTTGTAAATAATTTATATAGAAATGTTACATCTAGAAACCAAATTGATGTAAAATACTTTGATTTAAAAAAAGCATTTGACACGTGTCAGTACTCAATAATTTTGAATAAACTTTCTAATTTAGGTTTAAACACAACATATATTAAGTGGTTTTCTAATTATTTTTCAAATAGAATGTTCACGGTAAGACTCGAAACAAAGTTCTCCACTTCCTATCATGTTTCATCATGTGTTCCACAAGGAGGTAATTTGTCGCCTCTACTTTTTAATATATTTATTAATGATATACTTCATGTCATAAAAAGTTCTAAGCCAGTCCTTTATGCGGATGATTTGAAATTATATAAGAACATTAGCAATAAGAGTGATTATATTGATCTACAGAATGACATTCTAGCAGTGTATAATTGGTGTTTAAATAACCAAATGTCTCTTAATTTAGAAAAAAACTGTATGCATCTCTTTTACAAGGAAAACCAATATTATTACAAACAAATACTTCATTTTAAAACATGAAATTAAGCGAGTTGATTATATTCGTGATCTTGGAGTGATACTTAATTGCAAATTATACTTCCATCATCATGTGGACAACTTAATTAATAGCTCTGTGCGTATATTAGGTTTAATAAAATGAATTACATATCCTGCAACTACGCCGGACTCCTTGCTTTGTTTGTATTATTCCTTAGTACGATCAAAATTAGAATACTGTTCAGTAATTTTGAACTCTATTACAGCAACAGATTCTAAGAGAATAGAAAAGTTACGATGCAATGTATTTAGAACTATATTTAACAGGTTCCCAGCTAATAATTCTATCTTTGACTATAATAGTGAGCTAAAAAAGTTCAAAACTCACACTTTAGAAACAATACATTCTATATATGATGCTTTATTTCTAACCAATTAATGTCTTTCATATCACTCATGTTCTGCCATTAGTAAATATATCTGTCTTAGAGTTCCAAATTACAACCATAGAGGTAGTGGTACTTTTGGTACAACTAATAAAGAAATGGATCTAGTTAAACGATGTGTTCTAATGTATAATAAATAATTTAGTTAGTTTGATCCGTTCATTGGAAGGAAAATCACATTCCAAAATTCATTAAGACATTACAGAAGTTGAATCTGTTTTTCTTTACAAACAGTTACACTAGGTCTAGGTTAATTATATATAATTATCGGGGTACATTGCCCCTCTTTTTGTTAATGTCTTTCCTCTTCCTGTGTTTGTTTTGTGTTAGTATTGTCTGTCTATGTGTTTGTGTTACTGTTGCTTGTATAATAATCACATAGATCGCAGGCTTTCGCGGCCGTTGTCTGCATTTTCTTGGCTTGTGGGTGTGAGCCGCGTCTGATGATTATCTTGCGACGTTTCGGCAGTCGTTGCAGCTGCCATCATCAGGTAGTCGGAGTCGCAGTCCAACTGGCAGATGTAAGAGTTGCAGGTCCTTATATACCCTGGTGTCTGGGTGGCTGCTTCCTGGTTGGCTGGGCCTGTCGGCCAATCACAGGCCTGCTTGCTCCTGATTGGCCGAGGTGGTTAGCCAATCCTTGCTCTCTCCTGGTGGACCTTCTGATTGGCTGGGTACTTGGGCCAATCGTGTGCTGACTCGCACCTGGTTGGCTGGGTTGACTGGCCAATCCTGGTGTGTCTGTCGTGACTGCCCTCTGGTAGCTTGATTTCGCATCATCCACGAATAAATGTGACCATATTTTGCTTAGCCGATATCCATCTTCCCTGTTGATGTTGTTAGGGTGTTTTATTATCTCTATTGCCTCTCTCACAGACTCCCGAAACGTCGCAAGATAATCTTCAGACGCGGCTCACACCCATAAGCCAAGAAAATGCATAATAATCACATGTTTGTATGTCGTTTGAAATGTTTTGTGCTTTTGTATGTCATTTGTAATGTTATATGTTTTTTGTATGTGTCACTCTTGTTATTTGCCTCGGCTGTTGATTGGCACAAAAAGTCGGTATAGTAAATAAATAATAAATATAATATATATATATATATATGATTTTACAGTGCTAAAATATTTTTTGTAAGTCTGTATAAAATCTGCAAAAAGTATAGCTTGATTTACTGATAACTAACAAGAAGTTACGAGCCTAACTGATAAGCCTACTTTCCTCCTCAAAGAGGGTGCAAATTAACCATGAAAGTTAAAATCGTTTACGTAATCTGGGAATATTTAAATATAATACTGAGTTTGACATACCTTACACGAAATATTAATTAAAGATGAGTCAGCTTACTAAGTTATATACGAGTACCCCGTTCAATGAAATTGAGGAAAAATTTATTCTGAGGTGTATTCTATCACAAAGATAAAAAAGCCAACGTTTTCAAAATACTACAGAAGGACGAACGACAGAGGTAAAAGTCAAGTCAGTTTTATATGTAGTATGTGTACCAAGTTCGACGAAATTCCTAAATATTTTAATTCAGTTAAGTTAACTATGCTAAAAATATTAAAAAGGCCACCAACTTGAAAATTTTAACACACGAACGAAATACACCAAATTTAAGACAGATTTGTGTGTAGTATATGTGTAACAAATTTGGTAAAATTATGAAATTAATTTTATTAAGATATGCAATACTATGCTAATAAAATATGAACACAGGATGAACGAAACTCACAAAAGTAATGTCAGCTTTGTATGTAGTATTTATGTGTACCAAGTTTGGTGATATTCTGAAAAATATTTCCTAATATACGTTATACTATGCTGAAAATGTAAATATGGTCGCAATTTTGAAAATATGAACAGAGGATGAACGAAATACACAAAAGTCAAGTCAGCTTTGTACATAGTATATGATGTGTACCAAATTTGGTGAAATTCTGAAAAAAACTTTCCTAAGATATATAATAATATGATAAAAATGTAAATATGGGCGCCATTTTGAAAATTCGAACACTGGATGAACGAAATACACAAGAGTAAGTCAGGTTGAAAAGTACTATACGTGTACAAAGTTTGATGGAATTCGGTCCCCTGGTTCAAAAGTTTTTATGGAGGACACTCACACACTGCACCTGCATGTACAATGTACAGAGTATGGTAAAATTTTTTACCGAAGCTATGAAAAATGTTCAATAAGGTACCTTTACAACTTTAAGCGAAAGAGAGGTATTCATCATTTTAACCACTGCAAAAAATCTCAGATTTATTTTTTAACAAATTTTGGAAAAAAATTTGCACTTGTGGTCTCGAGTGTGGACCACTAACTATGTGAGCTGACAAGTGGGCTACAGTGAGTGAAACAACCGCGGCCTTGATAATGTATTTATTGACACGTAAACACTGCTGCATTACATTGTATTACACAGCACGCTACTCACAAGCAAAGCTTTCGCGACCACTGCTAAGGCCAGACTAAGTGTTCCTCCCCGGTCTTGCTGGGGTCAGGCAGCTGCTCCGCCGACCGGATGCACTCACACCTCCGCATTCCTGCGGCCCGGCCGCGCAGCACGCGCTGAAGGTCCGTGCTACCTCCTGCAGGTGGCCGCTACAGCACCCTCCTCCCAGTGATGTGATGCATCACATGAAACCGCCCCGTAGGTGGTCCGGGAAGCGGACACGCCGCCCAGTGCGGGTCACGTTAGGCATAGGACCTCGATGTATCTTGCCGGGAGCCTGGGGTTGGTGGGGGGCTGGTGCTACTGTGGGAAGGGGTGCTGCAGGGCCTGCTGGTTCTTGGTCTGCCAAGACATAGGCAGGCTTGAGTCGATCGATAGAGACCGTGGTACGCCTGCCGTGCATTAGGAGAGTCGCTGTCTTCGCTGTCTTCGGAGTTCGGTCGAGTACTTGGAAGGGGCCCTCGTATGGTGGGTGGAGAGACCCCTCGCAGCGTACGAACACCTCTGTGGCCATCTGGAGGTCCTTAAAGACAAATGGTTTGTTCCCACCATGGTGTGAGCCAAGGACAGGCCGGAGGTCCCTGAAGTGCAGGCGGAGATCCGTCACCAGGCTTGGAGCGTCGACCAGTGGAGCATCAGGGTGGGCACTGAGGAATTCCCCTGGCAGCCGTAGTGGCTGGCCATAGACCAACTCTGCTGCAGAAGCGTGGAGATCTGCTCACCAGGCGGCCCTGATGCCGAGCAGAACGGTCGGTAGGACGTAAACCCAGTGCTCGGTGTTGTGGCAGCGGATGGCTGCCTTGAGCTGACGGTGCAATCTCTCCACCATCCCGTTGGAAGCCGGATGGTAGGCCGTTGTTTGGAAATGGGTCATGCCCACCAAGGCAGTCAGGGCTGTAAACAGGGACGACATGAATTGCAGGCCCTGGTCGGTGGTGATCCTCAGGGGAGTGCCGAAACGTGCCACCCATGTGGTGTAAAAAGTTCTGGCGACCGTGGCCGCTTCGATGTTTTCGACCGGCACTGCCTCTGGCCAGCGTGTGAAGCGGTCGACCATGGTGAGACAATAGCAGAAACCTTGGGATGATGGCAGGGGTCCCATCAGATCGATGTGAACATGGTCGAACCTGGACGAGGGAGGTAAGAAAGACCCTACCGGCGAGGAGACATGATGGAAAATCTTCGACTGTTGGCATGATAAGCAGGAACGGGCCCACTGCCTGCAGTCCGATTTCATGGAGGACCAGATGAACCGTTGTGCAACCAATCGCACTGTAGCCTTGATGCCTGGGTGAGCCAGGCGATGGACAACGTCGAAAGCAGCTCGGTGGAAATTCGGTGTCAGGAAGGGTCGGGCCGTCGAGGTGGACATGTCGCAGTAGACTTACTGCTGAGAGTCTGGGATCTTGACCTTCACCAATTTAAGACCAGTGTCTTGTCGCAGGAACCTCAGCAACTCCTCATCGTCCATCTGGGACTGTGCCAGTGCTTGGTAGTCGAGAGGGGCAGTGACTGAATCCAGCCGGGACAGGGTGTCGGTCACCGTATTAGCGGAGCCAGGTATGTGACGAATGTCCGTCGTGAACTGGCTGATAAAGTCTAAATGCCTGGCCTGACGTGGGGAGAACTTGTCGGGGTTCTGGGCGAAAGCGATAGCTAGAGGCTTATGGTCCGTTTAAATGATGAAATCTCTGCCCTCGACCATGTGGCGAAACTGTCGTATGGCTAAATATATGGCAAGAAGCTCCCTGTCATAGGTTCCATATTTCTGCTGTGCTGGGTTCATCTTGGCTGAGAAGAATCCCAATGGTTGCCAGTGTCCATGGACCTGTTGCTGGAGTACGGCGCCGACTGCAAAATCGGAGGCATCCGTCACCACGGCCAGGGGAGCATCAGGCACAGGGTGGGCCAACAAGGCCGCAGAAGCAAGGCTGGCCTTACAATCTTCAAAAGCTCTGCTACTGGTAGCTGTCCATGCGATGGGATCTTTGCCTTTGATAGTGCCACGCAGGAGCTCGTGCAAAGGAGCCTGCTTTTCGGCAGCCCCAGGGATGAACCATCTATAAAAGTTGATCATGCCTGTGAATTGGCGCAGCTGCTTGGCTGTGTTCGGGATAGGGAAGTCCAGGATAGCTTGGACCTTTTCCTGTAATGGTTGGGAGCCATCAGCCGAGAAGGTGTGCCCCAAAAACACTGCTACATTACATTGTATTACACAGCACGCTACTCACAAGCAAAGCTCTCGCGGCCACTGCTAAGGCCAGACTAAGTGTTCCTCCCCGGTCTTGCTGGGGTCAGGCAGCTGCTCCGCCGGCCGGATGCACTCACCCCTCTGCATTCCTGCGGCCCGGCCGCGCAGCACTGCATGATGCCAGCACGCACTGAAGGTCTGTGCTACCTGCTGCAGGTGGCCGCTACAGCACTAATTAAATCGTATTTGCGATATACAGGATGCAGCTGAATTCGACCGACAAACTTCGGGAAGTGATTCCTTATGAAAAATTAAGTAGAAAATAGGGAGACGGACACTTCTACGAATTCGTCTCTTCACAGAACGTTTCCCCTACGCTTCCCCTTACTCCCTCCACGAACCTCTGTGCCCACCTCCTCTGAAGTACAGTGTTTGCTCATTGGCTGCCCCCCTTCGCTTCAAAAAATCCCTCCTTTTCTTAGAAGATGCCTGAAAGAGTGTCGTGCCGCGTAAACTGGTACCAGGCAAACATGATGTGTGAGGAGGTAGCTAGCGATTTCGGGCGCGTGAAGTGTCGCAGCATAGGGTGCGAGTGACCAACAACTGCGCGGGTTTTCAGGTCAGAGAAGGAGAGCAAGTCACTCGCGCGGGAAACACAATACGAGG
>PNEQ01104771.1:0-12779 GCA_003012365.1 Medauroidea extradentata
TGCACACCTGCAGCTCTGCTATATCGTCTATGATTGGATTATTTTACTCTCACTGGCTTTGTCAAATTATAGACGTGCAGACTCACAATAATCTTATTCTGATTGGTGCAGTCAAATGAGAAACGTGTCTGAACAAAGACACGCTGCCAATAACCTTGAAACAGAACTGCCGATGTGCACGTGAGTCACTGAAACAAAGAGTGGCAAAAATCTTTTCGCGACAAAACCGTGGCCCTACCTATACATATTGGTAGAGCCACGATTTTGTCGCGAGCATATTTCTGCACCACTTTGTATTTGTGCCTTGCGTGTAAATCGTCAACTTTGCTTCATGGTTATTGGCAGAGTGACTTTGTTCAGGCGTGTCTCTTATTTGACTGCACCAATCAGAATACGGTAATTGTGACATCGTACTGCTGTGATTTGCCAGTAGATCCCCAAGACAAGCGAGAGTTAAAACACCCAATCAATGACCATATAACAGAACTGCAGAAGTGCAGATAATGCATTCAAACCAATTATATACGTCGGACGCAACGTAGCTGCCTGCAGGCCAATGTCAAACATTAAATATTGCAATAGTGGAATTTTATTGACTCAGTCAAATAGGGTAACATCCCAACGCACAAGCGACAACCAGTAGTATTTTGATAAACAGAACGTACGTTGAAACCAAGAAAACAGTCAAGTTTTCCCGTGATAAATCATCATCTCTAATGGTAGTATATCGCGAAAAGGTTTTGTGCCAACATACCCTTGAAACCGCTGTAGTTTCTTGCAACATGTATGATTCGGTGATATAATTATGACACATCATAGCTCTCACCAGACCAATAACAGGCAACAAATATTACAATATAGAGATTCTTATTGGCTCAGTCAAGTAGGGTAACAGTTCCATGTACAATCCAAGCTAAAGCCAGTGAGTGATCTTCTGGTAAGCTGAACGCGTGTTGAAATACAGTAGTCAAGAGTCAAGTTTTCCCGCGATAAAGCACCATCTCTACCAATATGACTCGCAGCAGGCCATAGTGACAGGTTGTGGCGGCGAGTGTGTGAGGTGAGGCGAACAGTGTTCCAGTTGTCGTCGAAGGTCAGCTGGCCATCATTACCGGGCGGTAATGAGCACAGATCTGGGTCAGCAGCTCGGCGCGGGCGACACCGTGCCGACCACTCCCTTTTTCACACCCGCGACAACCTCCCCTCAGAGTCCACCTCGCGCGGGTTTCGTCAAGAGATTTTGGTCAGCGTCTAACATCTAGGACTTAAGCGTCGGTGAGAGGTGACATGACGTGAGCACGGAGCAGCACCGGAATGAAGGGGTGGGTGAAATGTGACATCCCAGAGAAAACCCGCCGACCAATTACATCGTCCGGCACGATTCCCACATTAAAAAATCCGGTGAATCTAACTCGAGAATCATTCATACCAGCGTTTTCTTCCAAACAGTGAATCGTCCTGGAACTTGTGTGTTTGGATGTCGGTCATGTTATTTCTTTACAAGCGAATAGCAAACGTTCAGCATCGAACCAGTCAAATACGGACACATCAATAAAGAAAGAAGGACTTCGGAAATGAACACGTTATATTGAAGCCTACCAGACAGTCAACTTTTCCCGCGATAAACCATTCTCCCTAACCATGGGCAAATAAGATGAAGACAAAAAGGGGGCATAAGTGTCATGGCCCCTCCCGATACGGCTCCAAAAATATCAAACCAAATAAGAGCCAAGTGAAATATTAAAAATATTACCTCATACTTTCCCTAGAGCTTTATAAAAGACAACACAACATTAACAAAACAATCGTTTGTTGCAACAATATAGAAGGAGAAGCATAAAAATATACTTAATTTACTTAATATCAGCACAAATGATTTCACTTCTGAAACATGCTTTATCCTTAAAAAATATTACTGTTTCTTAGTTAATAGTCAGTTTTTTTTGTTTGCAAACTTCTTGAATATTGCTATTTTGCACCTTAAAATCCAAATGTTTCCGGCGGATGAGCCCCAAACACCCCCCTCTCGATTTTTGCTTGGGGTGTAGGTATAGGGCTTAGCTATGTTCTAAGGCACAGCCCTCTTCAGGATCCTGATCTTTAAGTTACTCACCCGAACACTCCGTGACAAGTACCGCTTCCTTTGGTACACGTCTCAACACTGTCAGAATTTAAGCTCAAATACGAACTCACCTGAAGGTATTTTCAACTTACTGCTGCGCATGCCTGGACAACGGAAAATTTTTTCGAGTAAATTCTAGCATAGTGTAGATATCAAATATGTAATAATTTCTTTTTTTTTTTTCGATTTGATCATGGTTATTAAGACGAGCTTTTGCGCAAACCAAATGAGGCAGAGGAAAAAACAGTTTTTATATGGAAATTGCTTTAAAAAATAATTGCCAACATAACTGTCAAAAATGGAATCCTTCCATGAGATAGACTATATACTGGCCGCTGCAGAATAATGTACCTGAAATGTAATCAAGGGTCTGCTGTAAAAATATATTAAAAGAGACTGAAAATTTACGTGTATAATTTTTTAAGTGCCTTTACGTGTTTATCCACATCTGTTTTGTTTTCGGCGCCAGCTAGTACTCAAACAACTCTAGTTCGTATAACTTTTGCAATTGGAGCTTGACTTATTTGACACCTCCTGTAGGGCGCTGAGAAAATAATAATAATAATCAAATTCAGGCACAGTCATGTCGTATCACTGTGTCAGCAAACAGCCAATGAACAGTTGCTGTCTGCTCCAGTAAACAGAGATTCTTGGAGGCTAGCGTACAGGTCCGTGAACCGGCGAATTTTTCCGGTCTCTGGTAAATAGTCAGTGCGCATTTGTGCAGAGACGTATCTCATTTGACTGCGCCAATCATGACAAAGATTACTGCGACACAATACGTTTGTCATTTGCGAGCATGATCACAAGAGACTGAGAGTTACAAACATCAAACCCCTGATCGTGAAGAAAGACATCGAAACAACCTGGTGCAAAAATCTCTAGGTGAAAATTCCCTGCAGCTATTGATTACCCACCGGACTGGGGCAGCGGCCAGTATATAGTCTATCTCATGGCAGGATTACATTTTTGACAGTTATCGTGGCAATTATTTTTTAAAGCAATTCCCATATAAACACTGTTTTTTCCTCTGCCTAATTTGGTTTGCGCAAAAGCGCAATCGGCTAACTGTCCAATTGTGCAATATCGTAAGTCTATCTCAGGTATTATTTATAACATTTTGACAGTACAGATGTGTGCACAGAGCTACAGTAAAATACTTTTCATTTTTATATACGGCACTGTTTGCAAGTCAGCTTAGTTTGTTTGTTCAGAAATCACCTGTGATAGAAGAACACATTTTGTTTTTCCCATCGAAACAGCTAAAAAAAGGATGCTACACATCTGAAAAAAAAATGTAATTCTCACTTGGACTTATACAATTTGTTGAGGCTAGAATTTACACATCAGCACTGTCATGTCTGGGCTACAGGTCGTTAAATCCACTAAATGTTCATGTCCATACGTGTGCCGCATTCCTAGAGAGTCGAAAATCGCGGAAGTATCTGGTGCAAAAATAGTTTTCTACGTCACTCTAGTGGATTAAGACTCACGTGAGTGGACAAGGAATGTTTTGCCCGGTTAAGCAGCTATTTTCAGGCGAATAACAAATAATCAGTCGAGGAGAGTACTAGAATTCTCACTAGCATCCTGCGTCATGCACTGTTGGCCGATGGTTATGTAGCACAGTCTAGTTGTTTACAGACGAATCACAGACGTTCAGTAGTAGTGCACCAGAGTTATCATTGGCCCAGTCAAATAGTAACTCGCCACTTACGATATAACAGCGTCAGACTGAATACGTTACATTTAAACCTAGCAGTCAACTTTTCCCGCGATAAATCACCTTCTCTAGCGATATCCCATCCATTATGCATTGCTTGTAATAAATAAATAAATAAATAAATATAAATATATTCATTTATAAGGTTAAACTATTCTACTTCGCGATACTAAAGCTTCGAACTGCAGTAACAGAAATATGTTTAACTTTTTAATTGTAATCTTATACACATTTTTCAATTATTACGGAAACTTCACATGCCTGCTCTCTGTCGGTAAGCTAGTGAACTCGGTCTACAGTAACTGCCCAATTCTGTGAAGCCCTCAAAGTAGTTTATCACGATATTAAGGTATATCACGATATATTGTCGGTTTACTACACCTACATATAGTTTCCTAAAGTTACTGCTCGACAATTATCACTCGTTCTTGGAATATAATATAATCACCTAGCAGCATTGTCTTACCATATCGTAAGGATGACTCAACGGCGGAAAGCAAGGACGTGGGATATGCGGGAGTGTCTGGCGAAAACTCGCCGGCTAAAGGCGTTCGTTGTCACGCAGGTACGAAAATCGAGAGTGACTCCAGCGGGAATCCGTAAGTAGAGGTCAGGGTAATTTCGCGAATTCATTTGAGAAGACGTTGGATTTTAAACTCCTGTACACGTTAGCTACTTTCGCGACTGGGTTGCTGTTACTGAAATACTTCCTTTGAGGACTACGAACCAATACCGGACCTGCATGAAAGTAAACGCTCACCGACTCCCCGCCATTAAGTCCTTCTGTCTATTACACTCTGTATAGCATAAAGTCAGGAAATTCTGTCAGATATTTGGGCACTCAATATTAAAACATTATGCAGTTTCAGTTACAGCGCAAGGTATGTGGACTAGACTGGACATTTCAGGTCCACTTTAGAACTGAAGATATAAAATGACATTGCTAAGAACACGTAGAAAAAAAGAGCCCTTAGAACTGGCACGTTTTGCGCGTGTGTGCGTGTGTATATATATATTAGGTCTCTTATTAGTGTGATAACTAGAGATGATGGTTGATCGCGGGAAAACTTGACTATTTGCTAGGCTTCAACGTGCGTTCAGCTTATCAAAAGATTACTGGCTTTTCCTTGTACGTGTAGCTACTGCCCTATTTGACTAAGCCAATAAGAATACCGCTATTTTAATATTTGATGCACGTTATTGGTCTGTAGACAGCTACGTTGTGTCAGTGTTTTCAAGGCTATGTTGGCACAAAACATTTTTGCGATATACCATCATCTCTAGTGATAACCTATTGGCCGTGTCTGTCAAAACCTTGATACAACTGCAAAAGAAATTTTAGTGTCTGAAATTTGGCACATTCTGAACGACGAAACTGGCCGGTTTCTAAGAATGCCGCGTCACCTTGTGAACTAAGTCAACATAACAGCGTTGCGATAACAACACAGCTTACAACGGAACCTGAGGGACGAAACCAAATATTATAGAGGCCAATACCGGACGGCTTTATGCTAATAAAATTGTGCGAAGAATAACCTAACGGCATGTGGTGAAACTACTGAATATGTTGGTAAGCATTTTGTAAGTAATACGGTTACATTTATTTTTATATAAATTTTCTGTTATTTATATGTTTGGCGTAATACTATTTTGTTTTAGTCATTTATTTTTTGTTCTGTCAACGAAAGCCGGTTATTCGTCGAGAAAAGAATAGGTATGTTTCTACACGTTGTTACGTTGGCAGCGTACATAAGAAAGCAATAAAATGTAGTGTGTTATTTTATGTTGGCTTGATGTGGAAACATCGTCATTGTTCTTGCAAAATTGCACAAGCTGTCTGGTAGTGTATATAATGTTTTCAGTACAATTACTAAAAACAGTTGAATACAAGTGAAACTAGTCTCGAAGTGCACTGTAAAAAAACTTCCTAGAATATGTAGGGAGTAATTAACCTAAACGCAGTATGAAACAGTCACCATACTTCCGCCTTGTAAGTATGCAAACTTTTACAGTTGTTACAATAAAAGTCTGGTAACTTCAGTATACATTACCGTTTTATAAAAAAACACGTTTAGGAGTGCTACCATGGATGTCTGAGAAACAATTCTACCATACCTACTTTCTTAGCGCTCCTATACGCACGTGCGACAAACTTACAAACTATTTTTTAGAGTGTGGTCCAGAAGAATCTGTAACGACGCAGAGTAGCTCTGTTCTTGCGGCGTCCCCCGTTTAGGAAGGCGCTCCACGCACGAGGAAGAGACGTCTTTAACGAAACCTGGCCAGCAGTCAAGTGGAAAAGGTCAAAGGCGCATGCGATGACCTTTGACACGTTGCGGAGTTTATGGAAATGATGCCAAGGCCCGGCCCGTCCGTCATCATTCATTACTGCGGCGGCTATCGCGCGTGCGTAGTTCTTCCCCGGAGAAGGCAGCTGGAACACAGCCAAGTGACAACATGCCCCAGCGTTTAAGGGGGCGTGGCACAATATTCAACATTTATAACGCATTGCCTTTTATACGTAAACTTTGATAATTAAATTAAAAATTCGATTACGGCCAGCTCTTAAAGAGTGTTCAAGTGCGATAAAATCGTAATTTTATATTTATTATGAACTAGTGCTTGTTTTGTAGACGATACTTGCGAGTACAGTTTCCTCTTACGAAACAATTTTATTTCGCATAGTTTTCTCATAACGGTGCGTCAAAGCCAAAATGTGCATGTTACACTGCCATGCAAATAGCGAAAAACAACGGACTTACTTAAATTAAATAATTCACGGTTAACTAATATTCCATGAGCTACGTGACAAAGTATTTAGAAGCCTACACGTAATATTTTGAATAAAAAAAACGCAAAATAATATGTAAAATGTTAAAAATTCAGCTATTTTTTTAAATACAAAATTAGTTAACTGGAAGTTTTTTTTTAATACTTTGTAACAAAGCCCATGGCATGTTAATTTACTGTGAATTATTTCGTTTTAGTCCGTCAAGTGGTTTTTACTATTTGCATGGCATCGTAACATGCAAATTTTGACTTTGATGCACCGTCATGAGAAAACTATACGAGCTTTGATTTTTTCCGAGGATGAAACTGTACTCACAAGTGCGGTCTACAAAACTAACAGCTAATACTGGTTTGTTAGATTGAGGATTTTTCCTGAACAGTAAGTACGTATATGCTTGTTGACAACAGTTAATACTGGTTTGTTAGATTGAGGATTTTTCCTGAGAACAGTAAGTGTGTATGTGCTTGTTGACAACAGCTAATACTGGTTTGATAGAGTGAGGATTTTTCCTGAACAGTAAGTACGTATATGCTTGTTGACAACAGTTAATACTGGTTTGTTAGGTGGTGGATTTTTCCTGATTAGTAAGTATGTATATGCATGTTGACAACAGTTAATACTAGTTTGTTAGATTGCGGATATTTCCTGAACAGTAAGTACGTATATGCTTGTTGACAACAGCTAATACTGATTTGTTTATTTTCTCAGCAATATCCGCTCGAAATGAAGTACGTCGATGAAAATTTTTTAGTTAATAGCTAATTTTTAAGGAGCCTCTTTAAAGGGCCGAACGCAGTGGTGAAGGGGGAAATCGGGCCCGAGCTCTCCACCCCTCTCCCCCAAAATGTTTGAACTTGTACGTGCATTTTTATATAAACCAATAAAAGTTCACATTTGTATATTTGAACGTCCATGATTGTTATTGTTGCTCAATGCCATGTAAAACAAAACCTGAAGATAAAGCCTACTTTATAATGTAATATTAAACTTTGAACCAAGTTGTATAAGAATTTACTATTGAAATTCGGCCACCCTCTTTCCTCTCAGAAAAAAATTGTGGGTGGGGGGGGGGCTACCTCCTTAAATGAAAAATAAGCACCATTTCAAGAGGTTTTGCCAGCCCCCGTAGCGTAGTCGGTTAGGCGCCGGTCTACGGTGCCAGAGGTCCTGAGTTCGAATCCGTCTCGGGCATGGATGCTGTGTTGTCCCTTCACTTCACTTCACCCTCATTGGCTCTTTAAACCTTTCACTTTAATCATCAAGAGGCTTTGTTTATTCTAATTTCTCTAAAAATAATAAACATTCGAAAATACATTTCTGTAAAGCAAATACAGAAGTGGAATCCTAGTCGAAGTTATATTAATGTAACGTCAACACAAATATTTGAAAAATCCGTATTTCAGAGAAATTGTATAATATTACACCATCTATTTACAACACATATTCTTCTCTTAAAGAACTAATTCACTTATATTAACCTAATCGCGTACGTTGCGAATACTAGCTAATTTCTTTGTGAGCAAACAGACTAAAGGAAAAGTGTGGTTTTTTTCTGTCTCTGAGTAGAGCTCCCGTCCTCTTTATTACATCTGCACTTACAGATATTCCTCCCCTGGTGAATTCCCCCCCCCCCCGGGCCTATTTTCCACCATCATGGTGCCTTCTCAGACGAGAACACGCTGAGCTATCGTTCCAAATGTACGCCGTTGGACGCCTGTTGGGACCTCGGTTGTATAGTGACGCTTCTCAAGTATCCACAACTAACATATTATTTTATTTATAAAGATGATTTTAGAAGTGGCCTTGCTATCACCAACCAATTGTAATGAATAGAGGTCCGGAAATTTCTTAAGTTCAACGACCAGTCGGCTGGATTCCACAGTCCTGTATACACTCTGTCTTCAGCTACTTGTCTATTGGCTGCTGCTCAGTCAGTGGCCAGTTGTACATCTGACGAGGTAGCGCGGGAGTCTTTATGTTTTCATGCAAGTCTAATATAGGTAGTTCGGAATAAATTAAGAACTAAAAATATAACCTTCGAGAAATGTCACTAGCCGTTACTGAATACAATATTAACTATAGTACTGCTTGTATGGTTGGCAGCGAAATAACGCAATACAGTTCCGTGAATTTTCCTATTTAAATACAACAACACTGAAATAAAATCGTCCTAAATTAACATATTTTAATCTTTTTAGTTAATAATATTTTTAAGTATATAGGTTCCTGCAGACTGCACAACTTATCTTACACACTCAGACATCAAGTGACGTGTCCAGAGAGGTTAGACATTTCCCGTCATTAGCCGTTACACGCGGAGAGATACGAATTGGCTGAAAATAGAACGCAAGCAGGGTTTTTTTTTTTTTGAGTGCTCACTCTATCCCGAACCGCCTGTATTGGTCAATAGTAATCAAGGAAGAGTTTCAGTAACGGTGATCCAATAATCGAAAGTAATTAACACGTGCAGGAATATGAAATCTGACGTGTTCTTAAACGAATTCGCGAAATTTTCGGGTCTCTTAGTAATAAGCAATCCAAAGGTATGTTGGTGTTTTTCTTACAGAATTCTTCATACAAATCTCTAGGTTTTTCACCACGCAGATGACTTACGTAACCACATCAGTAAGGAAATATTAATGACGACGTTTCCCCAATGTAACAAGAGTTGAAGCTCGGGCTCCTGTCCAAGATAGAAAGGCTGCACACATTCAGTTTCCTTATGTGTCAGGGGCAAGTCTCATTGCCAGCAACGTAACGTTATATTGCGAAATGATAAACTTGTGGTTTGCAGCTCAGGCACTTCTCGTGAAATGATCGTATCCCATACAACGTGACAAACAATCATACTACAAGACCAACAACTTTTACAATCGCGGAACATAAACGTTCAACTATAAATCTACTGTGGGTATGATAGTTACAAGATAATTTGCAGCACTGTAAACGAGGTGAAATATGTTCCTCTTGTTGCTTGAGGCAGCAAATACAGGAAAAATTCGCAGGTTCGCCGACCTGTACGTTAACCTCCCAGGATATATATGTACTCAAGCAAACAGTAGCTGCTCATTTGTTGACACAGTGATTCCTCATCATTGGGCTTGCATTTTAGCTGTCTCTTTTGGCGCTTGTTCACTCACTGTAGTAGGGTAGGTTATCTCGGTCACGTGATCAGATTATTTTGATGAGTGGGATTTGATGGACGCCTGCAATGCTATTCAAGGTTTTAAGATGACGGGAATAAAACAATTACGTAATTTCTACTTGGTAAATATTTTGCTAAATGCTACACACGCAGTGTATTCTTTACAAGTCATTATATTTAACTATAGGCTAATATTTGATTAATTAGTTGATCGAGAGGCCATCAGTTGAAATTTCGAGCACGGGTAAACTTCCCTGGGGCAAAATTTCGAACATCTAAGACTTGAAATTTTGGCTGACCTATCCTAACCTCGTGAATTTTCATAAGCATCTTTTGTTATTGGCTCAGTGCCTTCCAGAAGGGTATCAAATAATTCAACAAAATCGATAAGTACTTACAGTTGTTTGCGGCCATGAGAAAACACGAATTTTTCATTCATCTACGTATACGTATTTTGGATAGGAAAATATTGTGGATTCAATGACTTACTAGAAATATTCTAATATCTCGTGTACACTCGAGCCTAAGTTAGCTCCACTGGCTGCTGAACTAGTGAGAAGTTAGTTTTTACCTCGTAATAGGTAAAGACTGTTCACGATAAAGTGAGCACTACTTAAATTTTTATTTCAGCCACTTTGCAAACATCTTTATATTTTTAAGATTGAGGAATAGTCAACATCTTGAAATTTTGTATTTTGTGTCATAACTTTTCTTCTGGGTACATTTATGGAACTTTAATCTAACTACAGAATAGAATACATATTGATAGCATTTTAGACACGGTAAATAGCTTTTTGTCGTTAATGTTGTTACAGATATAACTGCAGTTGGAAAGTTCTGCAATTCTATCCGTAACAACAGTAACGGAAAATAAAGATTTACGGTGTCTAAAATGCTATCAATATGTATTCTATTCTGTAGTTACGATAAAGTTCCAAAAATTCACCCAGAAGAAAAGTTATGACACAAAATACAAAAATTAAAGATGATGACTATCACTCACTCTTAACCTGAAAACATTCCTGGAACAAAAAACAGGTGTAAACATTCCTTCAATCTCAAAAATTCACTTATTTAGCAAAAAAAAAATACAGTTTTTGGATATTAAAAGGGATGGGGAGTGCTCAATTTAAAGTGAACAGACTTTAGCTCTGGCCGCCCGGCGTTGAGCCAGGTTGGTTTAAATCTATAATTTTTATTTTTTTATATTAGTATGAAAAGACTTAATAATAATAAAAAATTACTTATGTTGATTTATTTTACTAGCTTGGCAGATTTTAAGTGCACTAAACGATGAATTTATTTATATTGATTTTACATTAGCTACTATTGATATTTATTGAATTATTTTTGTCTATATTTTCGAGTTCGATTTTAGCTGTTTTTGTTTTGGTTAGGGTTGCGTTTTTTACACTGATTGACTGCACGATTGCTATTCGTCCGGAAAACTCCAGGATATGTAGTCAACCGTAATTCTATTGCAAAACAAACTGAACCTCAACCCATATGGGTTTGATATGATCTATCTCGTTCTGAAATTAATTCGCGAAATGTTCTGGTCCCTGCTAATTGACTGTTCACGGTAAGTTAGCATTTCTTGTCCTTACAAAGTTTTATTTCAGAAATTTTGTTGTCTTCCTGCCATGTTATTGCACATAATGCTGCTAACTGACTAATAAACACATGCAATTTAATTTTACCATTTTTTATGTTACTTTAATGTCGCAATAAAAGTACGTAACTAAATACTTGGGGTGACATTGTGCACTCTTATTGTTTATATTGAACCGTTAAGTAAAGAAACAACAAAAATTACATGGATAGACTAAATGTGTGGTATTATCTACACAAATACTTCCACATTTCTTACTAAAATTTTTTTTTAAATAAACATTTTGATTGTCACAAAGTCCTCGCTGCTGTCGCAAAGTAACCTCGGTGAACGGTAGCATACGTGTAGGGTAACCAAGATCAGGACATAAAACTCCTGAATTGACAGGCTTCTGTACTGTGTAGACGTAAGCGTCTATTGACCGTTCACGATAAAGCAAGCACATCTTAAATATTTCTTTCAGGTATTTTGCATTAACCTTTACTATTTTTAATGTTGTAACAGCTTTGCTGTCATGGGCGCAGCCAGGTTCGCTCGGGATGGAGGGCTTAGATAGTTAAATAAATAAATAAAATTGAAGTTCTTAATTTATTATAATGTCTATAATACGCTCTAGATTACTCACACAACACTTGTGGTCCACTTTATTTAAATAAACATTTATAGATATTATGTACAGGTAACCTAACTACAAGTACAATTTACTACTCTAGTATTTAATGAACAAACGTATCTCTGTTTCTCTCAGGACTCCGATCTTGTTAGTCTCTCTCTAGAAATGTTCCACAATGCACAGCTACAAACAGTCAAACCTGTTCGTCCACTCTCACACTCACACCATTCCAAGAAAGTCACCGCCGTCCACACTAGCGCAGTCTCCTTAATCTGCTGGTCCCGCCTCGTCATTCGTCGCGCACACTCACCGGCTAATCGCCACTATGACTCTGTCGCGACTCGCAGTGAGCCAGTATTTATAGTCACCTGCGACGACGCCCAGAATATTCTCCTAGCTCGCCGACAGGGCTGGGTGATGTAAGTTGAACATTCCCGATGCAGCAGTAACATTCAGTCATATCTGAGCTGAATGCCTGTCAAAGGTGAGTGATAGGTGCCCACCCATTCAGAAGGCTGTTGACGTCAGTCCGGCCCGTGACGTTAGCCCCGCCCGAGCAATCCGCGTCGCCAGGGGCTTTAAGGGTTCTGTGGACCCTACCTCAAAACTTCAAAAACACATAACAATTCGCAATCGTTTATTAACTAAAGTATTAATGATACACAATTTATTTTTTTTACCATACGAGAATAAAGATGGTTTGTTTTATATATAAGTTTAAATTTCATATTCCGCGATGTTGAGTATTTTAAAAAAATGTTTCAAAACACAAA
>PNEQ01104772.1:0-32140 GCA_003012365.1 Medauroidea extradentata
AAACTTTCCAGCTTACTGTACACACTCCTACAATTAACCACCATTACCCTTATGCTATCATTTTGATCCTTATGGTTAACCTCCTTCCTACCACCACCCCCCATACTATGTTCCCCAGTTATCATCCCTTCTGTAACTTTGTCACTGTCTAATTGCTACTTAGCCCCTTGCTGCTCTAACGTTGCCCTTTCTAAACAACAAGAAATCTCTCTATCTAGCAATTCCCCTAGTATCCACTTCCCTCGCTCTGTTAGGTGCACCTGATCCCGGCCTACACAGTCCTGACCCACCCACTTCCTGCTGTCTACAAATGTAGCCCCCGAGTCCCTACATACCTTCTCATAATATTTACTGTGTTTGTTGGGCAAGGCGAAGGAGACACTTCGAAATACATGGATAGTGCTCAGTGGGGTTGTGGTTGGGTAGGGGTGATCTATGCAAAGGCAGTGGCAGCAAGTTAGCTATATAACATGTGCAGGGATCTAGGAGTCACATTTTTATTTATTTACATGTACTGTACAATTTTACATTGTTTACCTTAGCTTTATAACACAACTTGTAAATTTAATATTTATGTTTTCCCTAAAATGTATGGTACAAGTTAATCCCCTGGAGCAATGCTCTAGTGGGGATCTTTCACAGCGAGGTTAACTAAGAAGTAATTGAATGGTGGGACAGAGAACATATCTTGACAGTAGGGCCTAAATAATGCTAGCCTCGTACAAGAATAGATAAATAACCATACTAATACACTTTCTCAGCAATTTAAGATTGTATCATTTAAGTACACAACACATGTTGTGAAAAGCATCTCTAAAGCAACTGACAAAATGAAGAGAGAAAAAATAAATAAAAATACATGTGTGTATACATATACACTTATTCAAAATACCATTGTACAGCTCATTGATGGTAGTATTTAAACCTAGGTTAGTTAGAAACTGTAAATAATATATGTGTAGGCCTACTTCACATTCTGCACTCTCATTTATAGAACAAATTGACAATACGAGCATTGATTAGGTCTTACAGTTCTGTAATCAACCAAGTACAAGAAGGAAGGGAATTTCTTAAATGGCCATCAAGTCAGATTTTGTGGATTTATTCATGCATAGTACATGACATGAGGGTAGAAGACTCAAACCCAGAACAGTTGAAAAATGGCATATGCCCTAAATATAACAGACCAGAGGTCTGGTTAAATGACGAATTATAGATTACTTACATAATCATGCAACTTTAATGCTTGATGATTCAAACTAGCATTTTATTAATTTAGTGACCAAAATCTGCTAGCCTAGTGTGCAGGAAAAGTGGTTGCGGCAAACAGGGCTCTATTCACAACAGTGGTTTCTATAGTATGTCTGCTAGAGTAGATTTCCAGAAGATTGTATGCTTAGTGAGACAGTGATTATTGTCATAAGGCAATTTTAATTATATCAGTTTTCAGTTTGCTTTTGAAAACAACCAAGTTAGGAGAGGCCTTGATGTCACAACCTGGTGAGTTAAAAATGTTGTATCCCTGGAACATGTCTGCTAGTTTCTCAAGCTGAGTCCTTGTGCAGCTCATGTATTTGCCAGCAGCACCTCTAGTGGCGTGGTTATATTTTAAGGATCTTGTGTCAGATAGGACAGGGTTAGAGTAAATATAGGCTATGTCATTAAATTTAAAATATGGA
Organism: Medauroidea extradentata; assembly: GCA_003012365.1. NCBI lineage: Eukaryota > Metazoa > Arthropoda > Insecta > Phasmatodea > Phasmatidae > Medauroidea > Medauroidea extradentata. The sequence continues at coordinate 1,680 of PNEQ01104772.1, forward strand.
TAGCCTTAATTGGAAGCTTTGGTTGTTTAGGTAAAGGTCTTTACTAGGCTTAGTCCAAGGTAGATTGTAAACAGCTCTAATGCACTTATTTTGAATAACTTGTTGCGGTGCAGTGTATATTTTTTTTGTGGATCCCCATAAGGCCCGTTCTACTGTGGCATGAACGCAGCCATGTGACACGGAAGCGGACTACATAAAAACTTAGCTTTTCTCCTATTGGCAGCACATAGTTATGGACACGGAAGAATTGGGAGCTGACGAACTTCTTACGTTCTTCCGTACACTTATTTGTTCACGCATATACGTTGTTTTGGAGATTCAGTTTGGAAGGTTTTACTCAGTCAGCCTCCGTTTTACATGTTACCATCCGTGCCATTGTAGAACGGGACTAAGGGACTCGTATATTGAAGATGACTTAAACAAGTCAATTGTAAATTCTTCTTTTAATATCTATGTGTATGTCTTATAATCTAAATAGGATTCCTGCTAAAGAAAAATTTTACATATTAACTTTTTGACAGGAATGTTCCACTTTAGGTGTTCATCAGTAAATAAATCTAGATATTTAACATAGGCCACCTTGGCAATTTCCTTGCCTCTACAAAGAGTTGTGGATTGTAGCTGTTTACATTCTGAGAAGTCCTGTAAATAAGTTAGTTTTGTCCACATTTCAGGTTAAGTATTCATTTTTTTTATCAATGTCTTGTTGCATCAGTATCATTAGTTGGTCTACATCAGTGTTTGGGCAGTAAGAGACAACTGTGCCATCGAGCTTTAGACGTGCAATGTCATTTATGTAAACGGAAATATAAAATATTGTAATAAGTTTTATACTCGCAATTGGGCTTACGCCTGGTGGCAAGCATGTTCCTCCCCATCCCCACAGTTCTAATCCTCTAGTCCCTTCCTAAACCTTCCAACTCCCTTAACCGTTACAAACTCCTCCCGCAGTGCAATCCACTCCCTCACTGTCCTCCCCTCTCAGTTATCCACACCCTCTGAATTAATTTTCTCACTGTTGTCATTTTCTCTTAAATGTATTGTTCCCTTAGTTCATTTGCAGGCCAAATTTCCCCATTCACCCTCCCCATTCATCACCCTATACAACCTGATGAACCTTTACACCCTCCTGTCACTCAATGGTTTCCATCCCAATTCTTTCATCATTGCGCTAGGCCTAAAATTCCTTTCCTCCTCACCAGCTTGACCCTGCCTTTTCCATTTATTTGTCACCCACCTTTCTGCCCTTTTCTGCACCTTCTCCAGCTCCACCTTCACGAACGGATCCCACTCTGCGGCAGCATATTCCAATACTTGACGAACCATTGTAAAATATGCCTTTCTTTCACTAGGATACTGCCTTGTGGAACCCGAAGTGTAAGCTTCTGCATTTCACCTCAACTATTCCCTATTTGTACAAATTGGCTTCTATTGGATAGGTAGTTTGAAACAGTTTAAACTCTACTCTCCTAATACCATAATTTTCTAGTTTTTGCAAATGTATAGTATGGTCTACCATGTCGAATGCTTTGCACAAATCTATGAAAATGGCACCTGCTGTTCTGTTTTAATCAACTGCCAATCTTATTCTATCCACTAGAGTTATTGCTGCTGACAGTATAGGGCCTACTGCGATTTTTTCGAAATCCATATTGGCGGTCAGACAAGTACATGATGTTTTTCAAGAAACTCTATTGCCCTTCTTTTAATTGCAGTTTTGAAAATTTTATTTATGATGCTTAAAATAGAAATTGGCCTGTAATTATTTACAATCTGACAATCACGAGTTTTGTGTAAAGGTATCATTTTTGCTGACTTCAGTACGTCTGGATAAACCTCTTCTTGCAAAGTTTGGTTTATAAATTCAACCAGTACTGGCACAAGTTCATTTTTGCACAATTTAACCATCTTGACTGAAATATTATCAAGACCAGAGCTTTTTACCATATTAAAATGTTGTGTTAGTCAGGCCTGGAAATGCTATTCTTACTGGTAGAACTTGAAGGCATCAGTGACCACAACATTCCAGTTGTATAGTTGGAGATGGCCTTTCAGTCACTGGTTGTTTTAACATTGGCCAGAGTTTTAATCATTCACCATTAACATTATCACATTATCATGCTGTAAACAAGTTTGTAGGTCAGCGTCAGTTCATTGTGGTTTATGATTTTTACTTTACGAGATTACTTCTCAACAGCCAAATTTATGTTTAAATGTAGTTATTAAAAAAGAACAGAATACCAGTCTTGTTATCCATTAAAATGGAAGTTCTGCAATGTTTCTAAACAGGTAAGAGGGATTTTTAAAGGCCATATATTGTGTGTTCAAAGACTTACCTGTTTGACGAACAGACTTCAGACAAGTTACAAGTTGCAGTGTTATTCTGATAAAATTTTGTGATTGTCAGTGGTTGGGAAATGTGCCAATTGTGAGAAATCAATACAAATTTTTCCTCACTTAACATTTTTAAAAGCAAGTAAATTACCTGCTTCATATTCTGTTAAGAAAGTGAAGGATTGTTTGAGGATCCTGATGGAAATTTTGGAAGCCGAGACAACTGCATATCAGCTTATCAGTATTAATTGGGACTATGTAAGTCGGGAACTTCCACTCTCAAAGTTGAAAATTGGATTTGCTGCGTAGCACGAGTTAAGTGTGGTTGATGTGAATGAACTTCATAAACAAAGGTTCTTAATGGAATGCAAAACATGTATGGTTCAGACTGCCAAGAAACTTGTTGAACATAGCGCAGTAAAATACAAACTGGTTAAAGCTGCTTCTTGTTTGGACGCTAGAAAATTGTTGGATTAACAGGAAGAATGTAGGACAAGTATGGATACATGTTTGCAAGTTCTCATGTCTGTCAAGCACCTAACTGCTCTGCAGTATGGTAGCACTAGTGTCCAGTTCACCAAATTTGTTACTGCTGTAATATCAACTCCTACAAACTTGCATCATTCCATTGGACATTTTTTTGCAGATATTTTTTTGCGAGAAGAGTTCGAAGGTTTATGGCTTGCAGGCAAAATTATATTAATGCTCTCACATGGTAATGGGGAATCTGGATTCTCCATCAATAAGGAAATGCTTGTTGATTTTTTTATATTTAAATACATAATAATGAGATAATTTGATAGGTTTCTCACATTGAGCATGGAACTGTGTTTGGTTATATAATTAAATTTAGAGTTATTTGTATCACAAATTAGCACATCACATTCATTAGGGTTGCCCTTTTTCATGTTAGCATGAGGCATTGGCAGCTGGGACACATTTGAGATACTGGAATAGAACTCCCTAGATCTCATCAAAATGAATGAAGCCAAACGAAGCTATTTTCACCTTAAACAGGGGCTACGTGTTAGTCAAAAAATTTACTACAATGCCATTAGCTGGTGCTAGATTTGTTTTGTGGTTTGTGGCAAAAGCCTTTTCACACATGAATCTTGAAATTTAGAAACAGTTTCATACTAATGTATACAGGGTGTATATTAATTCATGATACAACGCTTGAGGGCAGGTAGTAAGAGCCAAAACAAGCACTTTTTAACTGTAAACCCGTAGGTGGAAATGTATCGTCTCCATAGGGGAGCGCGATGAAAACTCAGCTTAGGCAGACCCGCAGCACACCACCTGCTGACACGATTTAGAGTGGAGTGCGCACAGGAAGTTTCGATGTAGCGTTGCACCATGCAGATTAGAGCATTACACTGCCCTGTCGAAGGTCTTTAAGCCCCCATCCCCTTCCCCTGTTCTACGACCTTCCCTTTCGTCACTTAACATGTTTTTTTTTTTTTTTTATTTTTTACTAAAGAGGTGTTGAGTAATGAGTCAAAACATTTGGCCGAGGAAAGTGCTTGTTCTCTAGTAGTTTTTGAACCCTCATGCCCCAGCCCTTCCCCTTCGCTTAGCTTGGTGGTAACGAAGGAATGAAACAATTGTTTCAACTTGAACTCTTTTTATCTATGTAATTAAACCTACCCAACAAACAATGGCTTTTTTTTTTACATTTGCTTGATTTTAAATCTATTTAACAGAAGTGGTTCAAAATGTCGTCCTTGTTCAACACAAAGTTTGCAACGGCGAAGCATGTTTTATTTTATTCTCTCCAGCATTCCCGGTGAAGCTCGAATCCTGACAAAGGCTTCTTGGATTCTCTCTACAAGGGTTTCTTGGTTTGCTACTGGAGTTTCGTAGACTAGAGATTTGACAAAACCTCATAAAAAAGTTGATGCAAGTAATGTCTGGTGACCTAAGGGGCCATGGCACCGGCCCTCCATGTCCAACCCATTGAATATCAAAACCTCCCGTCAGATACTGCCGCACAGCAAGCGAAAATTGTGGTGGAGCCCTATCGTGTTGGAAAAAAACATCCCTTGCCATACGTTTAAAGGAATCTCTCAAGGAGTCCAGGCAGATCGTTTTGCAAGAAGGCGAGGTACGCAGGACCGTCAAGTCTCCGGGGCAAGAAAAACTGGTCTATGAGATGATTATCCACAATACCAGCCCAAACGTTCACCAAGAAATGGTCTTTGCGTGCTGTGACAAAAGACGAGTGAGGATTTTGATCCGACCACTCATGAGGATTGTGAGTGCTGAAAATCCCATCTTGTGTGAAGTGCACCCTGTCAGTAAACAAAATGCGAAAATCAGGATTTGCTTCCACTTAACCAATGTACCATTGAGAAAAATTAGTGCGTAGAGGATGATAAGCCAGACAGATGCCTTGAACTTTTTGAGCATGATAAGGGTGAAGTTGTTGCTCATGAACAACTTGACAAACATGGACTAACACCAACAACATGCGCTTCAGACCTTGTACTCGTACTTGGGTTGTTTTCAAACCTGTGAAGAATATCCTCAAAGCTTGGTGTGCGGACTCTCCATTGTGCACCGGCATTGGGTCTCTTTGCAGACAGTGTACCCGTATCACGCAACCGACAGACAATCCTATGGAAAATTATGTGGGATAGAAGATGGTGATCCGGGAATCTTTCTTGATACACTCGATGAGCTTCTCTTCCATTGTGACCAGTTTCAGGCAAGAACCATGTCGGTGTACTCACTGTTAGAATATGCCATCACTGCTTTGAACACCTCAACACACAGATGCGAAACCAACACACACACACCAATTTTTGACTACTAAACACAACCGTTGACTCCTGGTTGAAGTGGTGTGGTTGCTGTGTTTCTGCAGAAAAAGGCCGCAAAAGAGCGGAACCTCTTCCAGCAACATGGGAAGTAAGGAGATGGGGGCTTCAAAGATAGTCAACAGGGCAGTGTAATGCTCTAATCTGCATGGTACAATGCTACATCAAACCTTGCTGCGTGCACTCCACTCAAATCGTGTCGGGTGGTGTGTGGCTGGGTTGTCTTAAGCTGAGTTTTCATTGCGCTCCCCTACGGAGACGATACATTTCCGCCTATGGGTTTATAGTTAAAAAGTGCTTGTTTTGGCTCGTACTACCTGCCCTCAAGCGTTGTATCATGAATTAATGTACACCTGGTATGTAGAACTGTAATGTAATGATACATAACAGCAATGGGTGCTAGTAGTAGCAACACTTAGCCTACCTAACAAATTATCTACCCATATATATTTTAGTTCAGTATTTGCAGCATTGAGCTTGGACCAATTTGTTCTTATCATAAAATTAATTTGTTTCATGATTTGAACAAATTGCACTTTCCAACAGAAGGTTGTTGGAATATTAAAGTCATTACACATTGCACAAAAACACAAATTATTGTTGATCTTGAGCCATCCTTGCTCTCTTCTTAATGTAAGAGCTCCTATAGCTACTATGCTTGCAACTCACTTCCTATAAGATTTTTCAGGTTTTTTGACAAAAATTTTGCCATTGTTTGTCCAAATAAACTTTTACCCATGTTGTTTCATATCAAGAGCTTTCTTGAATAACAGTATGTTTTGAGATTTCAAGTGCTCTTTAACTTCCGCAGGGTGTCCGTATAAAAAGCTCTTTGTCACATTATAGGGGAACAAACAGGAGTAATTATTTTATACACATAGGGCCACAGCGTAGCAACAACTGGAGCAGTTTGCAAAATCTCTCCCATATATTTGACCTGCTCTCTTGTCCTATATACATATAATAGCAGTTAGAGACACAGAAGTGCAATGTTGCTAATTTGGTGGCGGCAGTACTTAGGTGTCTCCATAGCATGATGGGGGCTGCGGTTGGCACAGTGGCTGGAGCACTTGCCGCCAATCAAGGTAATCTGGGTTTGATTTCAATCGGGGACAGTGCTGCTGGTCAGCGGGTTTTACTGGAGGTCTCCCGTTTCCCCAGCCCCTTCATTCTGGCCGTGCTCCATACTCGTCATTTCTCACCAGTGGTAAAAACCTACATGTTAAGTAATGGCAGAAATCTCTTCACTCTATAGCACAATTAAAAACTTCATGAGAGTGACTGGGATAGTTATACAGAAAAGCCCAGAATTAAAGGATAGTGGAAACTGCAGCTTTCCATGATATTCCATTGGCCTGCAGTATCATTACACAGGAGCCCTATATGCGAGATCCTTGGGTTGATCCCAATCTGGCATTGAACTGGAATTGTCTTTGTGGCATGCAAGCAGTACACTACCGTGGCCCCCTGCACTGTCAGCTAAGCCCATTTGACCCACTGGTAGACATTGCAGAGCTCTGTTTGTTGCTACATCTATACACAAAGCAAACCTCACATACTACAACTTGTTCCGTTTATGGGTATTTTGCAGTCTCTGTAGCCTGGAGGGTGTTACATAATTTTACTTGGTTTCTCCTACAATGTGACGAAGAGCTTTAAATATTAAGGGACATCCTGTGCTGGCCTAGAGGAACCTTAGATTCTGTTGTTAGGTGACGTCGCATTATTCTTTTTGGCTGCAAGCACATCATTCTTTCTGACTACTGCAGAACTTCACGAACAAAGTCCTATCCTTTAGCATCAACTTGGGCCTGTGTGGAAACAATTCATTCTTTTAGTTCAGAGTTTCCCCTACCCAATTCCTGAAGTTTTGTTCACCAAGCTGCGCAGCTGCTTCTGGAGAGTTGCTGAGTTATAGTCTTTGTTTACATTGTCCATGTTTAAAATGCATGACTTGCAGGGCAATTGTTTGTTTTATGTTTATGCAAGGAGTCATATTTGTCGTCAGTTACATTCACACAACTAACAGATATGCCTTTCATTTTCCATCATAACCTAACACATTTTCTCCTTCTAAAAATTTTTACATACTCCATGTTTAGTCTTGTCCATGCGACCTACTGTTATATTGATTATATTGCTTGGACTTTTCTGAGTTATATTCTTTTTAAGATTCTAATAATTTTCTAGTAAATTATATTATCTAAGAATGGACACATTTTTAGAAAACCTTTAAACTACATATTTTTAGTATGCTGTTTTTAAAAGTACAGTATTAAAATTTTAGTGAAAATTGTAGGTGTTTTTCTTAGATACTTTTGACCAATAGTGTCTCTTTTTAATGTCATAACACAAAATGTGACTGTTACAAAAAGGGTGCAAGTTGCTTCCTTAAAACAATTACTAAGCAGTGGTATGTATTTTGTTAATGTACACTGAAACACTCCCGCTCTATTCCCAGGTGAAATGTTTATGGGTTGTGGAGACAGTGTAGTGAGGGAATATGTTTGTGTGTGTAGGTTGACGGGGTTTGTGACAGTGCGCGTGGGCAAGGTGGCAGCCCTGGCGCTGGGTGGTGGTGTGGTTCTGCTACAAGTGGCACATCAGCAGGGCTATGTCAAGGTGAACTGGGATAAACTGTACAAGCAGGTAGACAAGATAGCTGACAAGGTGGAGCAGGAGGCCACTGGCCAAGGCCCTAAGTTAATTGACAAGGTCAGTGAGCTTGTGTTTGTTTCTAGCATGAATGTTTTGTATACCTATTGTCTTGAAGTCAGAACTGCAGTTTCTGCACTTGTCAAATTTAAGTGTACAAGTCAGTTTATTGTATGCATTAGTCCAGATGTAGCCTACCCAAACTATGTGCTATAATACCCCACAAAATAATCAGAAATGTTCACCTGAATGTGACGTATCTCGTGTGGTGTCAGACTCAAATAATTGCTTAAGGAGGCAGTTTTTCCAGACAGTTGAGCGATGTGCAGGGCTTCAGCCGCTAGCCGATTATTCGAAAACTGCTCATCGCACATGAGTGATGTTTATTTAGGAATAGCATTTAAAGAATGTTACAGATGTGTATACCCATTTCAGGCTCACTACTACTCATTTAAGCATATTTTCTAGCGGCCAAAAATGGCGAAAATGGGAGTTTTCTAGGTTTTTTTTATGTAGGTAAATCTTCCTGCAGAATGTTTTAAAAGGTATAGGCATGTACAATACGACTTCACCTTCAATAATATGTCGTAAAATAATAGGGTCACTGCTGAAAATCTCAAATAGACAGCTTGTCGACGAGAAGACTGTACGCCAGTTCAGTTAATAGTACCTGGAGACTAAGCTGAGGCGTGATGTGCCCGCTGTCTCGTCCTTATTTCATATGCACTTCTAGGCCTCGAACGTGCCACCTGAAGGACACTGCTAACCTAAGAGCCACTGGTGTGATCGAGGCTATGGATTTGTATGTTAAATTAGGTTTGGTGGCAGTGTCACCTTTCAAAATATTGCTTTTGGAAAAAACATTTTGTTTGAGAAGAGAAGAATATTGTTACCAAGAACAAACATAGTGTAAAAATTTTTATATGTATTTTTAAAGGTGATTTGGGTCATTAAAATATTTTTGAGCTGACTCACAGTTTTCAGGGTATTTAAGATCAGCATAAAAGATCTTGTTTTAAGGCCATGCTCTTTTTGTAAATTACACTTATTAGAGAAATTAATTATTACGCCTAAACGAGAACAAGAGGCAGTGATGGCCGAGGCGTCAGACCTCTCGCATCCCATCAAGGTGGTCTGAGTTTTCTCAGGGTTCTCCCTTTCCCTCATCCCTTAATTCACGAACTGCTCCATACATAATATCATCCCTCACCAGCGCCAAAGACGTTGATATTAAAGGTTGACCAAAATCTCGCTCTAATACTAAACGAGAGTAGATTCCAAAATTTTGTCTGGCAGTTTTGTTTAAAATCGTCTTATCCAGGTTGACTAATTTTTTCAAAGCAGTTATACTATGGTTTTAGCTAATTATGTAATTAATGAAATAGGAAAATTCCTGTTCTTTTATCATAGTTTTATTTAAAAGTAAGTTTAATTTAATGAACAATGGTACAATACTTTCTCTCTCTGCATCTGTATGACACGAGAAAACTTGAAGAATAGACCAGTCTGTTTTGCATGGGAAAATTGTGAACCGCCATGTTGTCACTGTGATGTCACGATACTGTACATTTTATTGTATGTAATGCACAAACTACAGCAACATACATTTAGGCAGTGAAATTGTTAAGTAAAGTAGTTTATGCAGTAAAATCTAGTATGAGTGGAACTCCGATGAGTATAAATGTTTACTCCTAATAAAATCTTGGCTGTAGCACCGTCTGGCAAACCAAGGCGGACTGCATGGTTTAAGCTACAAGAAGAGAGATAATAGTCTGCTATTAACAACAAAAATTCTGTTTATGTAGGCCTATGTAATGTTTATTTCGGTCATTCCAGGAAAAGTTGTCTGAGTGGGTAGTAATTAAAAAGCATTAAATGTCAATGATTCTGTACTGAAATTGTAGCAAAAAGGTCATTCTTTTTAGTATCTGCAGTTAATTTTAGCTTACTTATTATCAAAGTTATTATTTTTAACAAAATTGATTAATGGTTTGATGCTAGTATAATACTGACTTGCATATACCTTTACTTTGAAAGCTTTCAACTTAGCAGAGTACCATTGAATATGAATTTAACCTTTACGAGTCACTAGCATTACCCCACAACTGTCATGATATAATGTCTGTGAAATGTAAATTTTGAAAATGTGTTAATTGTAACATAAACCAAAGTAGTGTAAATGCAGTGTCGCACACGTAACAAAAAAGTGTAAAAAAATATCTGTAACAAAATAATTATATATAAGAACAAATAGAAAATGTGTTTTTAAAGGTAGTTTCGCATAAAAATAATGCCAAAATACAATTGTGATTGGTTATAAAATTTTTATTTAATAAAATAAAAGAAATTGTCACACACGTAACAAATATTTTTAAGTGTCGCGTTATGTGTGACACGTGCCATTTATTTTATTTAATGCTCTTTTCATATCACTTTTGTTATGATTGTAAATGTCATGTCTGCTGTGAAGGTCCACAGCAGTGAGTGAGAGATTTTGGTCAGCGCTTAACATAGAGGTTTTTAGTGCTGGTGGGGTGTGACATGAGGTGAGTGAGTATGGAGCAGCACCGGAATGAAAGGGTGGGGAAAACTGGAGATCCCTGAAAAAACCCGCCGACCAACAGCATCGTTTGGCACGATTCCCACGTACGAAAATCCTGGGGCCGACCCCGCCAGGAATTGACCCTGGATCGCCTTGGTGGGAGACAAGAGGTCTGACCCCTCGGCCACCGTGGCCTCTTGCTCTTGTTTAGGCGTAATAAATAAGTTCTCTAAAAAGTGTAAACAAAAGAGCATGACCTTGAAACAAGGTATTTTGTGCTGATCTTAAATACCATGAAAACTGAGACAGTAGCCACTAAGAATGTTTTTTAAACGTTTACGGCGGCGTTTTAAAATGTGGCATATTTAAGGCTGAATGGTTTGAAAATTAAAATGTTCACAGGGATATTTCTTTGCCTGCATTTAGTGCAGAGATAACTCGAAAGATTCACGTAAATGTCAAAACCTTTTTCTAGGAATTTTCCCTATTCTGGTTAATTGACTTTCAGAACTGTATAATTACTTGTTTTGAAAAAATTAGCTTTCATAGCATAAACCATTTTAAACAAAACTGCCAAGCAGATTTTTGATATATGCTCTTATTTAATTTTAAAAAAATATCGCAAAAACAGTGGAAACTCGTCTCACTCTGTGTCGCACTGGAGATGAAAATAGTCAGATATGACATGTGTAGGTTAAACAGGTACTAATCCTTATCTAAATAAGTTTTACGTGTAAATCTTCATCCTTGCCCTCACCAGTTCCCTGAGATAGACATCCTAGATGTTGTTTAGTAAAACATTATTTTTCTACGTTATTCTCAGTTAGTTTCTGAGTTTTAACTTGTTTTTTTACTTAACAAACTATTCCACACACACACAAAACAGCTTGGCAGGTCTTAAATTCACAAAAAGTGCCATGAATGATAACGTTTTGTGGAATATTTTACTAGCGTGTAACCTAAAATATTTTTAATGTAATACATGTGTACAAATGTCAGGCACTAATGGATGAAATATACATTCAGTATAAGTAAACATTATACATAACATTAAATATTATAGAGTAGGCCTACATCGAATTTATGAAAATATTCACAAAGATGGTTATGTTTTATAAAAAAATTTATTCCCATAGCAAAATTAATTGGCGAGTAGTGGGCCTACCACTTTTTGTGTTTGGCATTGCTTGCATCTGGACTAAAATTAAAGTTTGAAAAATAGTATGTGCTTTTATTATAAATTGTTTTAAAGTTTTATGCATGTATGGATCAGTAATGTTCATAAATCAAATATTACATATTTGTTGTCCAAAGATCAAGGTACTGGTAGTTAACCTTTTTTATACCAAGGCACCAATATCCCTTTTTCTCACGTTGCTGTCATTCTAAGTCATTATTAGAAACTTTGATTTTTCATTTTCACTAAATGTATAGGAAAAAATGTGAAATTGTATTTTTTCCGTGATTAAACGTAAAATCTGAACTTTACAGCAGAAAATGTGAAATCTGCACTTTCCTGTAATCAGGTGTGAAACAGTAGCAAAACTTCGCTTCGCTGTTTTACACTTCACCATGTTTGCATAAAGTGAAATATATTATACTTGACTAATTCAAAATTTATTGCCAATATTTTATGCTCAGTTTTAGAATCTTTATTACATCATGTTAGAAAGGGCGTTATTGTTTGAATAAACTTAAACCACTAACAAGCAAATGGCTGCCATCTTAAAAAACAGTGTATGTAAAGAAAGCACAGAACAATATCAGGATGGCCACAGATCTGGAAAATGGAAAAGTCAGTCAAATTTGAATTTTGTCAGGGGAAACGGGGAATTGTTGGGGAATTTTGTGAGAGGTCAGGGAAAAGATTTACATGGATGCCTACTATACATTAAAAATATGTAATGCTGAACCTGTTGTGTCAATAAACTAGTTAAGTGTTTGTGTTCCAATGATAATTTTTGAACAGGTGATGACAGGAAAATTTTTTTAAATTTTTGGTTACCTTAGCTAAGAAAATACGTAAATATAACACAAAGTTGAATGTAAACATGTGTGTGCATTTAAATTAATTTTGCCGGTGTCTGGAATAATCATTTACGACGAGAAACAGTCCACAGAAATTAACTGGTGAAGAGATTTGGAAGGCTCTTAACAGCTATGGTCTATGGTTTTGAGAGAACCAGTTTTGGGGGGATGGAGGATGAATGATATGTATGAGGCAGTACCGGACCACAAGAGCTGGTGAAACCGGAGATCTCTAGAAAAACAAGTGACCAACGACATAGTCCGGATACATTCTAACATGGAAAAATCCAAACCTGCTAGGAAATCTATCCAGATTGCCTTTGCAGAAGGTAACTGATCTGAACATCCGGCCACCGCCTCTACACTTAACTATGTTATGTCAATAACATGCAGAGGTAAACTTGATGATGGTTTGCTATAGTGTTAATGCTGGCAATGTTTAAAAATACGGACTGTATGGTATTTATAACAAAAGAGAATAGAGAGGTAACTTAACTTATGTCTTATGTTATAGGGAATGTTAGCAAAGTTTAAATTGTGAATAATTTAATAGGATAAATTGTTCATTAGGATATACGAATTTTGCACAGATAGTCAAATTTCTTTTGTTTATAGTTAGAGAAGACTTGGAAAAGTCAGGGAATTTCATTTCCAGTTTTCTGTGGCCACCCTGAAGTGTCATCAGCCATCTCTTCAGTTGCAATAAACATTTAATAGACAACAGACTGGAGACTTCTAGGCCGCCATATTGTAATATCCTTGCTACATTGCGAATGTTTTCTGAAAGTTCCGTTTTCTATGGTACACGTGAACGTGGACGTAGTCATCTTTGGTGTATTTACAAACACGTGTATGGGTGTATGTTAGGGATTGATTTTTTAGTGTATAAATTGTATAATTGCTGGCTATAGTGAAAGATAAAGGATGTATTTGTGAAGCACATTAAATTAGATAGATATCAAGTTATTGTATTTTTCTCAAATACATAGTGCTAAATCATATTTTTAAAATGATAGAAAATGCTAAATATATTTTAAATGCTATAATTTACCATCTCTAGTAATTATATTTAATGTAAATATTGTAATTTTTACAGTAAATAAATCTGCCATATTGACATACTTTATGCACTGTCCAGGCGAGTCAAAAAATTTCACAATTTGATAGGTTGTCAGGTGGAATTGAATGTTTTATGCGATAAGATTGCTATGTTGTTTCATTTGCAGCAAAAAATGTAGGAGGGGGTATCAAAATTACTATTTTTGTGATTGGTCTTTTTTTTGTGTGTGTAGAAACATTTAACACAATTGTTGAAACTCCAGCACTAATTATCATTACTTAAAAATAAAAACAAGGAGTGCATTTGTGAACTGAGTGAAAGAGAATGTTAATTAGAGTTATTTTCTCAGTGGTCAACTTTGTGTAACAAAAAGGGAATTTTAATACTTGGGCAGTCAACTTCGCTGTACTGTACATACTGTGTGCTTGTTCTATATTAAGTGTGGTGTGTTGTGCAGTCTGAACTGACTTCTATGGCTAATATCCTTGTGTGGTATGGTTGCATGTTTACTGAAAGTTTATGATGTTGTGGGAAACAGAATAGTGTGTAACTCGCCTCTTTACTCAAATAGCTCTTGTATGGTGTATAATGCTTAATTTCACCACAGTAGAGCAATGCTGTGGAAAGATCAGTGTCACTGTAGATAATTTCAACTAGCTAAAACATATGTTACGTAACACTGGGAAAGTAACACACATTCTGAATGAGAAACTGCATTACAAGAAAATGACTTGTAACAGAGAATAATTTTCAACATTTAATAGAATTTATCAAAGAGAATGGTATTGAAAATGACCAAAATGAAGTTGACTGCAAAATAAAATTACTTCAAAGAAAACAGATGTTCCTAGAACCTTCCAGACCTTCGCAATATTTAGTTTATTGAAATAAAGAGAATTTAACAGATTTAAAATTAAGTTAAAGATGAAAAAATACTTTATAATATGGCTACTTTAAAATGTCTGTTGAAATAGATTACAGAAATAATAAAATTACTCCTTGTAAACTATAAAACCTCTTTTAAAAGTGTGAGTCCAGATAGAAATTTGAAAGTAGTTTTGCTCTCTACATGGTCACTCTAAATGTACGCAGATAAATTTGAATTTTATATCTCTTGACTACTGAGTACAAAGAACAAAATTTATGTTCAGGCTCAAAAAATATTGTAACAAATACAGTTTACAATAAAACCAGAACAATGCAAAATCTAAATAATATATCAGGTTACTTCTAAAATTCATTTAAAACAAAACACGATAAAAATAAAATGAGCGTCGTCTCGCTTATGTCCCTTGTCTGACTGCATTTTTATCAAAAACTTGGATGTCTTATACACTCCAAAATAAATAAATTACCAGGACCACGAAACCCCTTATTTAATAACCCATTACTTTTAACTTTTAAACCTAATCTTCCTCCAGGCTCTAAAATACTGTATAAATAGGTTGTCAGCATTTCCTTGATTTGCTGCTAGACACTTAAAATCCTATAAATTGTCTATTTAATTTAAGCCCCCAGAAGTTAATCTTGAACCCACATACTCGCAACTATTTCTGAAGCCTTCGTGATAATTAAGCAAAAAAAGGTCTTGGAGATTGCAGTATTGTAAACTTATAAACAAAACGTCAACGAAAATGGTAACAAAAATAAAAACTAATCAAACAAAATGTTACCCTTTATTAGTTTTTTAAAACTACTAAATATGAAATGGGTATATGTTCTAACCTGTAACATGTACAAAGTAAACTCTACATTACCTTAGAGATGGGTAACCTTAGTAGTAAGGCAATTGCACAGTAACATTATAGTTCAGAAGAAAAAGAGATGAATGTTAATAATTTATGTACAATACTGAATACAAATAAATTAAATATAAAATAAAAATAATGCTTTAATTACATATTTGATAGGGCCAAATGCTATATTAGCTTGTTTTCTGTGTCTTTTCAGTTTCTGTGAGTGTGAATTTGTTAAAAAATACCTTTCACATGTGTGTTTCAAAGCAGTTATACATGTGATATAAGAATTTCATAATGTGCAATTTTGTAGACAAAAAAATGAAATAAACTAGGACTAGTAGGCCTACATATGGGTGCAGTAAACTTCACTGCAGTTTGCATTGTTATGTTTGGTACACGACTAGTAACTAGGATTTTTCAGTAGCTTTACTAATAAATTTCTGTTTGCTTGCAGTTTAGGTTGTCTTGGTTTTCAGTTTTGAAATTGCTTTATTTGTCACAATTGCTTTTTGTTTCAATGTTAATGTACAGTAACACATTTCTAACCTCATTTATGTGTTTTTATGAATAAGCCTAATGTTCAGTTATTTGAACATTATCTTGATTGGAATTGTCTCCAAGAAAGCATCCTTGTAACTTTTATGGTAGAACTTTGTTACTAAGTATATCTGAGCATAGTGTAAGGAAATTAATAGCCCAAATTCCAGGCGGTGAGGATTCATGAAGAAGTAAGGCGACATATGGGACACTTTTAAGACAAGTGAATATAACTGGACACATGAGCCGTTGAAAATGGAATTTAAAAAAAGTTTTTTGGTCAAAACTTCAAAAACAGGTCTGAGTAAAATTACGATTTTGCAGATTATGTTATGTGTTACTGAGAGCTTTGTGTAAAAAAATTAAGCCTTCAAACCTTCCTCTTTCATGGAAATAATAAGGGTGACCACCCTCAAATTGCATAAAATTACTTTGCCGTTAAGTTTTGTGAACATTTCGTATTATCTGTTCGACCACTATATTGTAAGGGACAAAAAAGGTTGTCTTGTTCCAAGCTCCTAAACTGCACCATTTACAAGAAAAATACACATAACTGTTGCTGTGACAATAACACAACTCCTGGTACATAGACAACAAATGCTGCTTCCGTCAAGGAATTATTGGTTTGTATGCAATATGTGCTGTTAGGAAATGCAACCTGTGAGGCTGTAATTAAGAACAATGCGAAATCCAGTGATATAAACATTTAAAAAATAGTTTCCACTCAATAAATTTGGCAACAAGTTTAGCTTTGTAGAATTTTTGTAAAATGTAATTTTTATTTGCAGAAAATTCATAATTCATCAAACATTATTACATCCCTTTCATAAAATCTAATTTAAATACCTTTTCAAATGTTTTAATTTATTTATTTTTCTGAATGATGGAAACAAAGAGCTAAGAAAAGTTGAATTTGTGACCACACTGCTTCTTGTTTTGGGCATCATAGCTCTATGTTAGTGTAATTTAGTGACATTATTAAGTATAAAATTTTCAAAACGAATGTAATTCTTTCAGGCTGTGCCAAAAGGAATTTTGTGTTTACAAAAATTCATTACATTTTCTCTTTGGAAAGAATAACATTTTGTAAAGATGCTGCAAAAAAGAATTTTTTTACAAAATTTACAGATTCTAGCATAAGATTTTTAAAGCTAATTTGCATAGATTTTGCAACATGTTTTAACATCGCAGGTTCCATTTTTCTGCAAGTACTGCATATAATTCCTTGGTGGAAGTATACTTTCTGCCTCTCTACCAGGTGTTATGTTATTGCCACGGCAACAGTTGTGTTTATTTTTCTTGTAAACGGTGCATTCTAGGAGCGTAAAACAAGAGGACCTTCTTTTTTTCTAATGATATACTGTCCGAATAGACAGCATGAAATGTTCACAAAGCCTGACAGCAAAGTAATTTTATGCGGTTTGAGGGTGTTCCTCTATTATTTTCATGAAAGACACCCTACCCATCCCAACTCGCTTCACAACACAAGACAGCAAAATTCTACCTTGAATAAGTTTACACTTGTGACACAAAATTCTACAATAGAAGTTGCAAGAATGCTTTCTTGGAGACTATTAAGCAACTTGGATTTTTCAGTAGTTTTACTAATAGTTTGTGTTCTGTTTGCTTGCAGTATAGGTCATCTTAGTTTTCAATGTACAGTAACATATTTCTAACCTCAAATATGTTTTTATTTTTCTTTATTATTCTTCTGTTGCGAGCAGACACTGTTTTGTTTGTGATGGGCTGTCTCTGGCATGTTATGGCAAGGCATGAATCTTTAAGATTTCAGTGAATGGTTGGATGAGTAGTTGAATTTTTTAAAAGTGAATAATTCCCTGCCGTCACCCCCGCCCCCAATGCCCCAAGCCTTTAAATTAAACAGAACTGGTACTAAGTATTTTAGTTGATCCAATTGAAGTGGTCTAAAAAATCATTATTTGTTGGCTCGACTAGTTTTAAAGAAAATTGTTTGCTTGTATGTCTCATATGTAATACGTGTAAAACAGGTGATATTATATTTTTATAGCAAACCTTTTACCTATGGCTGCCATTTTTATGTGGCACGGGGCCATTTCTGTGTTGGTAGACATTTTCAGGAAATGTAACATTTCACAATTTGTTTTACACTGGCCTAGTTTCAATAGCCTATGTCAAACATTTCTCGTAAATGTGTACAAACACAGTAATTGTCCTATGCTGCATAACAAAAATGGCCACCACTTGCAAAAAGTTTGGTATAAAATGTATCACCTGTTTTACACTTATGTACAAGAGAACAAATAGCAAAAAAAAAAATCAATTTTTTTTTATGGTCAAGCAACCAATTTTGGGCCACGTGGTATGGAATGACTCATTTAGCAATTAAGTTATCAAGTATTAAAAATTAAGAACAGACAATGTTAAAATAGTTAGTATTTTGTTCACTTTTTATCTTCCATAGAAGCAAAATTGAAAGTAACACAAAATTTTGCAATTGCATATTATAGTGTTTCATACCCTCCATTTAAACCATCACAATAAACTAACCAAAGAAATTTTACATTTCTGTTGAAAATAATTAAAATAACCTTTCAAAAATATTTTATTGCTTTCTACACTGCCTCGTAAATTCTGTCTTAGCAAATGTAAAGATGCTAGACGGTACAACTGGCTGAAGTGTTTTCAGTGTGGATGTTTGTATTGTTTTAGGATATTTAATGTAATACCTGCTATTGATTTTTTAAAAAATCTTTTAAACATGTTTTATTTTAATTTTTTCATTTATGTATGATTTTCATAATGTTGCAGATACGTGATTTTGCTTCATCAAACAGTATCATGGCTGTATCATATGTTGGGGGATTGCTCATTGGAATTGGCACATCTTAG
The DNA here is from genome assembly GCA_003012365.1 of Medauroidea extradentata. Classification (NCBI taxonomy): domain Eukaryota; kingdom Metazoa; phylum Arthropoda; class Insecta; order Phasmatodea; family Phasmatidae; genus Medauroidea; species Medauroidea extradentata. The sequence continues at coordinate 20,265 of PNEQ01104772.1, forward strand.
CTTCTCTTCTGGCACCTCTAAGCCTTTAACAAACTACCTATTTGTTTTTTTGTTATTGTCTTGGGTTTTTAAGCCATACAATACAAAACAATGCAGGGTTTATGTGTAGATCTAGGTAAGAATGCTTTTCACCTTTTTCAAAAATAAAAATGCATGTAGTCTTGTCAAATGTTTAGGGGCACCTGCTAAAGCAGTTCAAAAGGATTGTTTTGTGTACGGAGCTAATATAAACTAATTTCCCTAATATTTTAGTTATGATGGTGTACGCTATTATTTTGTGGAAAGTAATGAAATTGCATTTTTAGGTGTCCAGATACTATACCTTACATAATAGCATAGTAACAATTAATAAAAATTTGATTTGTTTTATAGGATGTGAATAAGAAATTTAGCACTATTTAGTACAGATAAATATGTATAGGCCTACCACTGAGAGGTCTTCACATTTTTAACAAATATAAATCTTTATAGTGTTGAAAAAATTTTTGTAAAAGAAATAGAAAAAACTTTGGTAAGAAATTTGGGAAAATTTAATCTTTATTTTTATCAGATTTTGGCCAAAGTGATCAGTGGACTGGAAGCAAATTTTAAAAAATGCTCTACTGCTAGGTTTTTTTTTTGTTTTTTTTTGTTTTTTTTTTCCGCTTTTAGCATTGTCTGATTATGTTACTGAAGTTGGTTATGTCTGGCTGCACATTTAGCATGTTAAGGTTGAGAAGCCATGGAGTGAATCAGATCATAGTTACAATACTTGGTTTGTATATATTCTCACTCCTAACGTAACAAAGAATCCCATTTTTCAGTTCCGATACTATACATTCATTATGTAGAGTAGAGGTTATGCTACCACCATGTCCCGTAGCACCACCATGGAGCTTAAATCACAATATTAATTTTAGTCACAATAAACTATTAGCACTCTTTAACGCCCGTACACTCAACTAAAAACAAAGATTGGAGATCTTGTTAGCTCCTCCTAACGCTTGCGCACGACCGCTCACCACCACTCACTCTGCACGGCTTACTACGACAACGGGAATGGCAGCAAAAAGCACACCTCAGCTGATTGATAACAATAGAATCCAAAAGTTACCCAAAACAAAACTACATTTAAGCATGTGTAACAAAGGGTTTCAAAATTTGAATCTATAAGTTTTACATCAGAATAATAAAGAATATTATTACAAATACATTAATTGGGAACAAAAGAACTACTTCCGCAGCACAATACCCTAACAGTGACCAACGTGCGTCAATAACTTACACCATGGAGAAATTCCATGAAGCAGGCAATGAGCCATGTCAGCACCAGAAATCCTAAAGCCTGGAGAAACTTGCAACACAAGAAGTTTCACTTCACCAGGAAAATTTTAATAAACTACTAAAATTTCCCAAAACTCGAAAATAAGGAAAAGAAAGAATAAGTTATGTCAACAAAAATAATTTAAATTGTACTGTGGTCAGTTTGAAACCAAACAAGCCAGGAAAATAAACTACTTTAAAATTCCCAACTATTTTATATTTAAATTTTGAAAGATTAATTTAAATTACTCATGTCCCCAATTACTAACTAATTGAATCCTGTTGTATCATCACGAACACCCGATGAACCAATACTGAATAGGGCTTACAGCCTGTTATTAAAGATTTAAATTTAAATAAAAAATATAAATTATGTAACTTTGAAGAAGTTAGAGGGAAGTGGCTGAACAAGTTGCAACATCCATAAATGTCTTTAAATACCCTGTAGCAGAATTTCCTTTTCTTAATACTGAAGATTTTGGCAGTTTAAACTTAAAGAACATAAAAATCATAGTTAAAGGAAAAAACTTAACCAGTCCGACACACAAACATTCTTAAATGCTATTTGTCTGCAGACAATGTAAAATAATTGCAAGGTTGTTAAATGACATATAGGACCGATTGTCTACATACTGCTTGGCAGTAGGAGCCGACAGGGCCAGTAATCTTTCTTGTGGCTCGGGAAAATGTTTGTTGTGCCACATGACTAAAAAATAGATTTAATCTTTGAATGATTTTTGCAATGGGAGTGTTTGACCAACTGATGTGAATTTTTTGGATATACGTAATTGCTAGTAAATGTTGCCAATTTGCAGACAGTTACATAAAATGACTAGGCACGAGAAAATGAGCTGCAAAAACGAAGCCAGACTCTGTTATAATTAACAAACATACAAATTATTCCGAAATAGGAATATAGTCTGTATGTTCTGTAAAACCAAAAAATTAAAAAGTAAAGTCAGATAAGAACGAAACAGATATAAGAAAATGGTGATGAACAAAAGACGGGGACAGTACAAATGAACACAGTGATAGAAATTATTGTAGACAACAAACAACAACAGGGTGTCGAGCGACCGGGAAAAGCGGGAAATGTACTGGATTTTACTTACTACGGGAATTGTGCATAATTCATAAAAATCAACAGAAGATGTTAAATCCGCTATAAGCATAGTGCGTTGTCCCGTGATCTCCTGGTCGTAGCTTATCCGAGGTGGTGGAACCATTTTGACCGCGTCTCCGAACAGCTACGTCTGGACCAAATGAGTGTCTGTGCATGCACCAACACATAGCACGTCGCAGGCACATGGAGTTGCAGCTCCACAAATTCTGCACTTTTGGAAGTTCAAGAGGGTAAACTTTCAGTTTACATTCGAAACATGTGAGTGAAATATTCCCGTTTTGAATGTTTACTTGACAGCCTCTCAAGCACGGTAAGCAGTGGTTAGCAGATGAATGTCTCAATTTTGCGCTAAAAATATGTGAACAGTAGAGAACCAAAACCACAACAGGCATTTTTGATAACTCGCCTGGTGGATTAGGTTAGGTTATCTCTGTCACATGAACTACTTTTGTCGATCCCTTAAAGTACTTTAAGAATGTCTGTAATACTTTACAGGATAAGTTGATCGAGATGCTGCCAGTTGAAATTCGAACACAGGTTCATTCAGATTGAATTTTAAACTCCTTAGTCTTGAAATTTTAGCTGACCAACCCTACCTTAGTGAATTTTTTATAAACACCTTTAAGGTGCTTATCGTGGGCTTACTTTTAATACTTTGTATGTTCATTTCTTGGAGAGCAAAAAACTAATTAGTAGTCATGCTAAACCATAGGTAAAAGGTTTTTAATTTCAGCATAGAAGAGTAGACTTACACGGTTTTAACACTAGAAATGCCATGAAAATTAGCACCAAATCACCTGTAATGTAAACTTGGAAAATCTGGATTTATGAGGTTTTAGAAGTAAGCTGACATTATGAAAATTATGAGGGTAGGGTAGGTCAGCCAAAATTTAAAGTTGTGTTTAAAATTTTACCCCAGGTAAGTTCATCCATTGTCATTATTTCCACTGACAGCCTTTCATTCAACTGTTTATAATTAATATATTTAAATACTATAAATATAATTCTTATAAAGAATGCATTGTATATGTAACATTTAGCAAAATATTTATTGTGTGGAAAAAATGTGGGCTCTTTTTGGCCTTCTGTTATTTTAAAACCTTAAATAGCATTGCAGAAATTTATCTAATCTTGGTAATTGACAAAACCTGTTCACGTGACTGAGATAACCTACCCTACTTCAGAATGGGAATTTTCATGTCTCTTTAGATAAAATGGCAAATTCCATGCCAAACCTGCCTGTAGTGCTAACCAATGGGTGAGGCTTGACTGGTTCAAGGTGCCTGTGATTGGCCAAAAATTCACAGATGGGCGAGGTCTTGCAAAAGTTCCTAAGAGATGGCAGTACTGTAGCATTCCGAGGCGCTTATGTGAAAACTGATGAACAATTACGATGTAAATAAACTAGCGGAAGCATTTGTTTTTTAACCTCTTCTAGCAACACTATATACGAGGTAAATGGAGCATGCCAGCGTGTTAATATTATAGTGTGATCGAATAGTCGTGCATGTTGATGTGCAATACATAGTGTAATACATTCTATTGCAATTTGCGTTTGAAGTCGCATACACCCTCAACATAACCTTATAAACCGTCCTTGTGTTCTGTACTGCAATAAACATTTCACATTCAAAGTCGTCATGCCTTTTTTTTTCTTCTTCTTTTTTTAAGGTAGTGATTACTTTTGCTCAACTATTTGACATAAGTTCAGTAAGCACAATTGTTTCTCTACATGTGGTGACGGCAGCCATTTCCGATTAAAATTTAATGCAATTTTGCGTTCAGCGATTTTGGTCAGTATGTTTGTGCCCCTGGATAGTCTGTTTGTGGTTTCTCTGGTGCCCTGGTCTAGTTTTATGTACCATTAGACTGTGTGGTCGCGACTCCCGCCTCTCCCCTCTCCTTAACTTCGAACTTGAGATTATTGGTGAAGAGGGGAGGAAGGGGAAGGTGAGGGAGGATGGTGGAGAGAGGGAACGTTGTGGAAGGTGGGTCATTCTGTGCTGGACGACGGGATTGTTCACTAGTGGTTATGTACGTCGACGAGTGGCTGATGCGAGCCTCTAGGCGTCTGCCTAAGTATCTTGTTTAAAGACTATCCATATCTGTACTTATGAAGAGGACATTTTCGAAGTTTGGATTGTCTCTATGCCTTGCTGCTAGAATACTTTGCCGTCTCGGGAGAGGCGTTTCTGTTTGGAGCATTGTGATCTACAAAGGCTGGTCTCCATGGATATAGAAGGTGAATGGTAACCTTCCGGGGCGACGAGCAAGGTAAGAACATATATTTTCTGTGCTGCGGTTCAAGAAACTTTACGGCGATCAATATCCTCCGTGGAAGTATATTGGACACATACGTTCATCTCTGCATATTTAACCATCCTCGTTTTCTCTCGGATGCCTCCTACGTTTTTGAACTTTAATGAACTTTGTAAATTTCTGTGTTCCGTTTCACCAGTGGGGTAGTCCTTTTCTCCTTCTATTCTTGAATATGTACGTATTGTTTAGGTGATTGAGTGATTGTTTATGGACGCTGAATGCACTATTATATTGGACCTTATTCAATATTTGGACGTTTGTTGGTCTCATTGAGACGTATTGTGTAATATCGTTTAGAGATTGTCTTTGAGTATAGCCCTGTGTTCATATGATCTTATGTATTAAGTTATTTGGTTATTTCGTATTAAATCACACAGTATGAGAAGTTGACGTTGCGGCTATCTATTTGTACTATAATCGGGGTCAGGATCACACAGGTTACATGTTTACATTGTGGTGTCATTTCTGGTGGATAGACCGTTGACTTTCAGAAAATGTGGATTGGTCACTCCAGAAGCAAGCTCTGCATTTATTTATGGCGTCCAGTTTTTACAGTACACTGTAGGCTTAGAGGTTGTAAGTCTATAGTGCGGCGATCGTTGATCACTTTGTTGACATTATATATTGGAGGCAATTTTTACCAGCTGCGGCACTTAACCATAGAAATAAAGTAGTGTAACCATAGACTACCTATTGACAACATTAAGCCAGTGGTGTGTACACTGTACCAGTTGCTTCAAGTTAGCGTGATGTTTTCTTCTTGCTTTACTCAGCCTTTGGGTCTTCTGCTTCTGGTCGTACACTGTCGATTGCATTGCGCAACGCTATTGTTTTTATCACATCTTAACCTCGCTTTCCTTATCTCCTTTACTGTATGGCGTCTTACTCTTGTCGTATTCTAGGCTTTGTTTCAATTGTTTCCTGTAAATATACTTACGTGTTTTTTATAGATCTTGTTATTGACTCCATTTTATTTATGCTAAGTTTTATTCATAGTGTAATTTATTTTTTTGAGTGACAAAAATGACTGACCATAATTAAGTGAAAGGGACAAATAAGGGAATATTCCTATGTGTGTTCGGAGAAGTTACGATGCCAATTTTAAACTCATGTTTGTGTGGCATGCTGAAAACACCAACATTTCTGGTAGAAAATATAATGTGACTGAGGTAAATGTTCGAAGATGGAGGTAAGGAAAAAATTTGCTATACCAACTGTAATGCCTCAAGGAAATCCTTAAGAGGACCGAAGCGAGGATGCTTTCCTATTATTGATGAAGTGGTGGAATTTGTGAAAACTCAACAAGAGGATGAGAAACCTATTTCACGAGAAATAGTGAAACTAAAAGCTCAAGAAATACGTAGCTCGCAGACACAATATCCCGAGGACATAGTTCAAAGCAAGCAATGGATGGTGCACACAAATGATGCATCGGAGTAGATTCAGCTTGCGGCGTAGATCCTCGCTGTGCTAACGTCTTCCTTCCAATTTTGCTGAAAAGCTTTGCACATTTCAAAGGTACGTGATAGATCTACGGAAAAAGCGTGACTATCTCTTGGGCCAAATGGGCAATGCAGATAAGACGCCATTCTATTTTGATATGCCATCTAACTACACTATAGATGAAAAGGGAGCAAAATCTTTTGTTGAGAAATCTTCAGGAAATGAAAAAAAAACATGTAACAGAGATGCTAGCAGTACTGGCTAATGGGAGAAAATTGCCACCTTTTGTAATCCTTAAAAGAAGGAGAATGCCAAAAAAACTGGCTCCCTGAATAATTGTAAGATGTCAAGACCAAGGATAAATGACTGGTGATCTTATGAAAGATTGGTTGAAGACTGGGATAGGAGACCAGGTGCTCTGCTAAAGAAAAGAGAAATGCTTATTTTGAATTTCTTTAAGGGGAATCTTACACCAGAAGTGAAATAAACCATCCAGGATCTGAACACATGTCTGGTTGTTATCCCAGGGGAGATGACTTCCCAATTACAAGTGCTTGACGTAGTTGTCAATAAGCCATTCAAAGTCCATTTGAATTCTGGTTATTCAGATTGGCTCTTAGCAAGAGAGCATGTAGTCACTCTTTCAGGGAATATCAAAAACCCAGTGTGTGTTTCTGCTTACTCAGTGGATCAAATCATCGTGGGACAGAATAACTCCAGAGAGCATAGTAAGAGAGTTTAAGATATATTGCATCTCCAATGCAATGGATGGAAGTGGGAGCAACAGTCTTGTTATTGACAATCCTGAAGCCAACAATGCTGCCAGCGAAAGTGAAGATGGTCCAGAAGCTGATACTGCGGCCAGTGGAAGTGGTAATGAGTGTGACAGTGCCGAATATTGTTGTGAATAATGAACTGCAGTTATAAAATAATACAATGATAGGCTATGCAAGAAGAAGTTGCACAGTGGAATGAAAAACACAAACATTGTTCAGTGACGTTAGTCTACGTACGTAATTGTAATAGTTTTGTTCGAATTTATTGTGATGTATGTCTAGATTATATTGTGTTAAACCGATGCTAAAAATTTCCTATCTTACCGCTTTTAAAATTTTCAGTACCAAGTTGTCGTAACTTCAGGTTTAAATTTTTTTCCTTCAAATAGATAATTTTTGGGGGGTTCATCTTAAATGAGGGTCGTTTTACATTCGGGTAAATACTGTAATTCCTGTACAGCAAACCCTGAAGTACATACACCAGTCATCAGCAACATGAGAAGTTTTGATCAATAAGTTATATCATAATATCAAATCATAAATGTTACAATACACATTTATAATTTAATGTTTCTGCTATATTTTAATTGCCCAATATGTTATATAATAAATTGTTACTTTCACTCTGCCCCATATAATAGTTATTTTTAACAGCTGTTCCGTTAGCTCTATGTGAGCAGTCATAGGCAACTGCCTTTATTATATTTTTGTGTCCTTTCCCTTTCAGCACACATTTTAAGATTATATGTTATAAATAACTATGGTAGCAGACAAATAAAGTACAGCTATAAAATAAACCCAAATACACAACAAAAGGAAGACTGGATATGGTAAAGAAATTTAGAATCAACTAACTATTAGTGACAAAGATGTGCAAATTTTCTGTATGTGTGATAGTAATTTTCTTGAAATCTTAAGTTTTTTGTTACTGTTTAATTTGTTCAAGATTCTTTCACATTATTATTAGCTTCGTTTATGATAGTACAAGCTGTAAATGTACATGAATTTTTTCATTACTGTACGGGAATTATGTGAGCCAACTTTGGTAAACACCCTGGAACAGTAGTGAGGAATAGTTGTCTAAATTACTATTTGTGTTAAGTGTTGGTTGTAAGACATTGTCACATGTAGCCCGATATTAATTTGTATCCATGTAATCATGTTTTTTTTCCACATTTACGAAATGAGCTTGATGATGTTTTGCCATACTGTATGCCCAGTTTCAAACAGTTAATACAAAGTTTATTTGCAAGTACAAATACAGTGTGTCTTTGAATGTTGTAATTTAAAAATTCAGGATACTTATTCAACCTGTGCATTTCATACAATGCTGTTAGTTGTGAGATAAGCTTCTGTTAAATTCTTCTCTTGGGTTCTGTACCCAGAGGGTAATTGCCGGCAATGACAGTCTTATCAGCCACGACATATTTTTTTTTTTATCTTTGGTGTGCCCTGCCTCTACTGTGATGTCAGGCCTTCCCTCCCGCTTCCCCCCCTCTGACTCCCATACCCTGCCTTCCCCCTCTACATGCAGTCCGCCACCTCTCCTTCCTTCCTTCCCCATCCTGGCGGTAACGGCTGAGCTGCCAGGCGAGGGAATCGATGACACTTGACGGGCTGACAGCAAGGAGGCAACTTGGGCTTTCCTTTCTTCCTATCTCTTCGAGCAGCATGGCACCATGACGTCGCATGTATAGCACTGCTATGTGGGATAGTGGTAACGTAACATAGTATTTTCTTTTTTCAGGATTCCACACTTTTTTTAAATTTAATAATCCCACTAATTTTCCAACAGTTTTGGTTAAAATGTGTGTGTTGTTTTGTCGTTTGTGTATCGTGGCCAGACATTCTGCGGAATTGCTGGGACGCAGCATATCCTAGTGGAATGCCTTTTTTTAATATAGTTTTCAGTGTGTTTAGTGCCCTTCAGACTTGTATCGCGCGTGTGTATTCTTTGTCTGTTTGACTGCGCGTGTTTTTCCGTCTCGCCGATGCTGCGATTGTTCGTGGCGTCATGCTGGCTCCCTTCACTTCCATTTTTACCCCCCTTTCTTTCAACTGTATTCTTTTCTTACTGCACTGATTTTCTTGTTTCACCCTGATTTAGTACTACGTGTCACGAGTATTACTGACAGAGTCTTGAGTACTCTAAAATTAAGGCAAAGTACCTGTACCTTTTTGACTAGTTTTGATGTCGCATTTGACTTCGCGAACATTGTTTACATGATTCAATGTAACTCACCCTATGAATATTTCAGGCTCAGAATGTATACGAATATTTTTAACTTTTAACTTATAATGTATTTTCATATTAAGGTTCCTGCCTATATTTTGTTTAGTTTCACTTTGAAACTTTTTGAGAGATAGGTGTACTCTATCGTTCTGCGTTTTGCTCGTTGAGCAATGGACTTTGTAGACGATATGTCTAAATGTGCTCTGGAAGCTTTTCACTAGGTCATTAATATGCTGTGGACATTACTTTACTTTGTCACATACTTTTGTATTGTGTTTATGTTAATTTTCACTGATATTAACTGCTTGGATTTTTTAAGCTCATATTAAATGTTTCTACTTTTTGAGGCTACTTTGCAACTACTGACTGTGAATGTATTTAATCTTTAATGTTTCAGAATGAATATACATTGTCAAGTATTAATTTTTTTTTTTAATTCAGCTCCTATTGTGTAACACTCAAATATGTATGGCATCAATGCCAAAATCCAGGTGACTTACTGTCCTGGTGGACAAATTTGTTTTGTTTACCTATTATGGTATTTGAGTTCTCTGCTTGGTAATGTGTTACTTGCCTAAGTTTTGCTATCTGGGGTGCTCCCTTGGGTACACTTTGCACGTAGTTCTCTTGTTTCTTGTGAACTGTGTCTGCTGTTACTGTGTATGCTGGCACAAGTGTGGAACAAATTTGAGTAACGTGTCAATGTGATTCATGCTGCTTGTGGCAGTCACGTAGAACATTTATAAAGGTATGGAACAATTACTTCATTGTTCCATGGTTGAATTGACTGGTCTCACAACATTGCAAGTTGTTCGGTTGTGATAATACAGACCTTCAAAGTTGGGGTATTCTTATTTACTCAGCCTGTATTTTTTGACAATTACTGTAGCCTGTCCTAATATCTCATAATATGTGTTCTTGAACATTTCTCTGTCCTCCACATGTTGATCTAAACTGCCATCAATCAATTCTAATTGTATTTGTTTGTCATATTCGTGCATTAACTGAGGTAAAGCCTCCAGCCTCATTTTACATACACTAGAACCTGATATATGGTTACTCATGAAATGCTGTGTTCGTTATAATTTTCCATTAATGAGCATTCGTTTTTTTAATTAACAAGGATTTCTGTTTGGTATCCATTTCAATCAAAAGAAAGAGAAGAGGAAATCAGACTTATCTTATTCTGTACTTCTCTTGTTGGTTGATATTGGTTATCCACTTGTACAAAAAATGAAGTTCTTCATCATATTGCACATGTGCCCAGAAGACAAAATTTTCAATCATGATTACATTAAAATGCTAAAAATTCTTGATTAAAATTATACTATAGGACATTACTTTTTACCTTATGCTTAAGTGTACGTATTACTTTAGGCTGCTTCCTAGAAAGTTTACTTTAGTGTGAGTATGAAGGGTGCCACTGACCAGTGTATATAATTATTGCCTATATGTGCAATCAGTGCAGCTGCTGTGCAAAGATTTACTAACACTCATTTTCTATTGGACTTAAAAGTGGTGACGACACAATTTTATTTGTGTAAAGTATGATTTAGACTCCTACACATGTACCAATTTTTATGTTTTTCGAATCCATTTGGTATTATTTTCCTAAACACTATCTGAAAAGGAAAATTTAGCCTGTTTGAAAGGCCTGAGAACATGTTTTTCATAAGTATGCCGAATTTTTAAACTCTTAGCGATACATTTTGAAGTGAAATATAAATGAGAATGCATTTTTTTTTTTTTTTTTTTTTAGTTCTGCAAAAAAAAACATAACTTGCTTCAGCTCCCTTCACAATTATTATAATAAATGTATTTTTTGTTTCACATACAGATAATTGCAGCAAAATTATGTCCATTGTCCATTTGATTGTGTATCATGTGCTATGGTAGGCAGTTATCTTGGCGTCTCACAGCACGCGGGGGTGCGGGGACAAGGGAAAGAAAGAGTAGGTAAGGAGGCCACAGAGTCGACAGTCTGTAGTAGCTGTTAGAAAAATATCGACCCTCAGTGTATACCCAAAAATGGAAAGTGAAGGTGGCAGCCTACAGAGGCGCAGAAACGACATGCATTGCAGTGAGCTGTAGTCAGGCTTCGTCAAGTCAGCAAAGAACAACCACATTAATCACTAACCACTCCAGGAAAAAACAGATACTGAAAATGTCAACGTAAAGTATTTAATAAGCTGTTACTTAGTTTATTGCGGAACTGAAGGATAATATCATCAAAGACATTCAGAGTTGATGAGGGTGAATGAAATGAGTATCGAGAAGTGCCGGAATGCAAGGGTGGGGAAAATGGGAGATCTCCAAAAAAATAACCGCCGAACTGAGACGTCATCAGACACTATCTACACGCGTAAATCTGGAGGTCAAATGCCAGGGATGGAACTATCGCCTACATGTAAGACAAGCGTTCTACCACAGCAACTTATGTAGTTAAGAATTTCGGGGGTTCTGTTAATTCAGGAGGAATGTATACAGTAAGACCCCTACCTTACGAACACCACTTTAACGAGAAACTCTTTATAACAAACAAAATATAAAGTCCCGCCAAAACCGTATTATTTTACAGGTTAAATCACCTCTAAATAGCGTGCATTTTTCCTTGGTCATGACGGCAACTTCCTTATAACGAACTAATATTGCCGTAGAACAGTAAGAAATAATCAATTTA
>PNEQ01104773.1:0-32143 GCA_003012365.1 Medauroidea extradentata
GTGTTGACTGACGAACGGTTTTCGCGAAGTCCATTTCCTGATCCTCACCATTCGCCTCACTTCCGTGAGTAGCGGACATGGCTGGCAGTACATCGGCAACCAAAGTCGTCGCGGTGAGCGGAACAAACTGTTCAGTAATTTGTTCACCTGGTGGCACCTGTAGCGGCTGACGTTGTTGTGAGGGGAGCAAAGGACTGACAAAATCAGATACAGATGTGTGTAAAGGTCGGTTACCGCCAGTGACAGCCAACTGAGCTAAGACTGCTTCTGTGATATTGAGATTGTTATTTGTACAGGAAAAGTTGGGCCTAATATTAAATTACGATTGTACTGTTTTATTTTCAAACATGTTTGTTTTCCGTCTACGAAAAGGTAAACGACGTCAAATAATATTACTAAATGATTGCCGTGCACCGCAGCACAAAGAACGAGACGTGCAGATGCGGTGGTTTTCAAGTTTATAGCATTTTCTTTTGTGATCGATGAATTTACCCACTTTGAAATTTTTATAGCTAAAATTAAGATACTTGAATTATGCTGATTAACAGTTTAGACGTCCTACTTGTCGCACAAACTCATATTTTGAATGTTGAGGTATACAGTGTTCGCCATCTTGTCGCTCACACACGCCAGACTGCCATCTTCCGCGAGTCAACCAAATAGTTTTAGTTTTGCCAACAAAATCATTTATTCCATCGAAAAAAATTGTTGGTTCAAAGCACATCACTCATAACTAACAATATTATTTTGTTGACCAGTTGTAACAAGTTGTTTGTTGACACAAAATATTTATTTGACGACCTATAGTAACCAAATATACGTTTGGCACAAACAAATTGCGTTTAAATGAATAATTTTGTCGAGGGAAATAACTAAATTAGTTTGGAGGACTCCAAGCTTGGTCTTACCAACAAAATATTGTTTGGCTGAAGCAAACATCACCCAAACAAAAATATTTAGTACAATGAAACAATTCTTTCTCTCAGTGTGCGTACGGCAGTTATATATGTGTTATAATGTTGTATGTGGACATGCGGCAAGCCGCGAACTTCATATTGGGACTGCATGTAAGCCCAGCAAATTATCTTCACAATTTAGTGCATTTTTCTGAAAATGATGTTTTCGAATCAGTGAACTACTGATGTGACGTATCAAGTTGTCTTAGAAAGATCACGCTCATGTGTTCTAGACATAATATTCTAGACATATAAGAGACATAAAATCAGTTTCTTGTAATTATTATTTAATTCCATTCTTTCAAACAGTATAGTTGAGAAAATGACTACAATTACCCCAGTGTAACATTGTAGGTTTTCAGTGTTCTGTGAGGATAGGAAATAAATAAATGTATTATTTTTTTTGTATTTATCTTTTCTAATTCCAATTTTCTATTTTTATTTTTATATACATACTTTGATGTTAAATTTAACGATATATGTAGTATTTATACAACTCAAAGAACAAGTAATTAATTATTTAAGTTTTTATGCATGTTGGCATGTGTTGTGTTGCTTTTGGGACTCAAGGAGAAAGTAAAATTTTTATAGGCATGTGTGCGTGAGGATTCGGATTCATCTAGGCATGCTAGCCGGATAGCAACACGCCGAATTTTCCTTGTTTGCAAGTATTGCGTACTTAGGTTCGCTGGACGCCCAATAACGAAGAGGCGTGGGTTTCATTTAGTCTGTAGATGGTGGTGTGTATTGGGTAGCCAATAGGAGCGCGGCAGTTGAAGGTCAGGCTAGAGGGACGCTAGCTGCGACGCGCTTGGTTTTGTAATAGTTGTTCCGCGGTATTCGGGATGTCCGGTCGCAGCTAGGGTAAAACCCCGGTCCGTGTAGTCTAAAAAGAAAATATGAAGAAGTAGGGAAGTAGACCGTAAAAGTTATGATGTGTTAACGGGAGTGGCAAATTTAACATGCACCGGTAGCGCCTGCGGTAATTTTTTCTTTCAAACCTATTTCGAACAATACAGAACTCAAATAAACTTTCTCTTCCGCCTATTAGTGTGGCCATTAGGGCGTCTGGGTCTGGCTTTCACCATCCAGTATTCTCCTTTTTTTATTGAGATGTGGGAACTCTACAATCTTCGAGTGGTCATCGTAAGTACAAAATTCATTTTCTTTAGTTTTCTTCGAGATGTATTTTTTTTCGGTCTGTTCTTTAACTTGCGAGTTCATGAGTGCTCAAAGCAAGTGATTTCATGTTTTGCAAGGTCGTGAAGGATTTGTAAGACTCTGTCTGAAATTACTTTTTATAATAAATCAAGATTACTAGTCAATTTTTTTTCGTATTTATATATAGTATTTGGTTATGACAGTAGTCTAACGTTTTAATATCTTCAAATCAACAGTATCTAAAAAATTGTCAAAAGTGAGTAAGACTACGATGTAACGAGAAGAAGAGGGCTTAGTTTGTTGTTGTGGGCCAAGTGAGGAGTCGCCCACTTTCTAATGGTTCCTCCTGTGCGTTTCTCGTGTGCTTGGTGAGTACGTCTGGCGTACGACAATACATATGGATTACGAAAATATATGTCACACATATGTAATGCAACGAAGTTATCATAATTATAATTACTGTGAATGTATACGCTCCTGAAATATTATTGCAATGATTGTTTGAAATTTATAATGATATTATATTTATTGAATCTAATAAATATATGATTAAAATACTTACATTTTTTCAAACACTTAATGGGTAATCCGGCTCATAAATATTCAATGCACCCCTCAAATAACTACATTGAAGTATGTTTCCAAAATTAATTTATGTTACATAAAATCATATAGTATAATGAAGTTAGAACGTGTACATCAAATAAATATGAGGTCGTTTAAAGTTACGATAAAATGTTTTCTTGTATCTTAGAGCCGGTTTGACAATCTCTTTTTAAAGTGTTGATTATCTCACCGTATGGAATATATAAACAAATATATTAAATACTGGTTGATACCATACCGTTCCTCAAACCACTTCTCCCGGTTAAGAATGCTGCGATTAGATAAGTGATGGTAAATATAAATGTGGCAACCTTGCAGTGACGTTTCACGCAGTGCTCAGGTGTTGACTCCGTTTTTTAGTCTCGGTTAACATTTGCTTGTAAACAATATTGACGAAAGAGGTTGTCTAAACGTACAAGTTCCAGTATTTTTTTTAGGTAATTCGGAAAAAATATCTTATAATAACTCTAGTTGAGTGAAGATATTCTGGGCAGCCCTTAACATCGAGGTCTTTAGCGGTGCTGAGGGGTGGTGAGCGGTGGTTAGGGGTGGTGAGTGTGGTAATGTTTGGTTGAGGGGTGATGGTGGGGGTGGTGATGGGTGGTGATCACCTGTAAGGGGTGGTGAGGGGTGGTAAGGGGGTGATGAGGAGGTGGTGAGGGGGTGAATGGTGGGGATGGGAGGTGTAGGGTGGTATGGGGGTGAGGGGTGATATGATGTTAGTATGGAACAGCACCGGAATGGAGGGGTGGGGGAAACGGGAGGTCCCCGAGAAAACCCGCCGACCAGCGGCATCGTCCAGTACGATTCCCACATGCGAAAATCCAGGGACCCCGCCGGGGATCGAACCCGGATCACCTTGGTGGGAGGCCATAGTCTAACCCCTCGCCCACCGCGGCCCAACTCTAGTTGAAAAATATCCTCATATTATGGAATGTAAACACCACCGCTATAGTGACTTAAAAACTGAAAAAAGAATGTTGGAAGACAAATACAACTGAGTTCTACTCTTTTTTTGAACGTGTGTCTGCGTACTGATAAAATTTTAAAAGTGACGTTCAAAAAATGAAAATCTTATAAACACGAAAAAACAATAGCAAAGAGCGTATGGAAGTCTTCAAGGCGGGATATGGATTGCCGCCGAAAGTCACATCGACAGATTTGATTGAGAGAGTCAAATGTCATTATGAACATGGACGAAAGTAAGCACACTTGTGGTGAAACTTCTGTATTGTTTTATGGTTTTTTTTCCGGATTTCGATAAGATTATAAAAGTGTAGAATGGACACCAATAATATGACGTCACGCGATGATGCTGGTTCCAAACAAACCCTCTGGGACTATGCTAAACAAATATATATATTTTTTTTCCCTTGTTCGTAAAAATCGAGCATTAGAGAAAGTGAGCAAATTATATTGTTTGCAGCATTAATTTATATCAAAGAAGTAACGAACAAAGTTTAACAGATAATTTTGCTGCGTACTCGAAGTTATGTATGTGTAAATAGTGGCGAGGTTACGTAATCTAACGGTAAACATGCACGTTGTTCTCGTTTGAATAGTAGCATTTACTTGCAGTTCAATGAAGTGTGGTGCAAAAGAATAAATTGAGCACCTGATACCTAATCGAAAGTACATTTTTATCATTCGTGGTAATTTTTTAAAGAAATCCATTATTATGTTTTGTCGTTCGTAGGCTATGTTACGATTTCATCCAAACGTTTTTTTTTAGCGTATTTGGTGCCTTACCCAGGCAATTTGCGAAGAAATCTTAAAACAATAATAATATGGGAACTGGTCCAAAATCGTAGAAGGTTAATTTCTTATATTGGTTTGTTATGATTGACATAATTTTTCATTACTAGTCAAGTTTTAAGTTACCTCACAAGGTCTGCAGAATACTTAGTACGAAAACGTCAGGAATACATAAGTGAAGAAAGACAGTAATTAAAGGTACAGGATGCTGCATAAGATATAGGATAAGAAAATGAGAAATTTTGCAGTTTATACGGTAGGCTTAAACTTTTTCTCAAAGGGTATTTTATAGATACGAATTAATTTCAAGAAAATATGACAGAAGGCAAGAAAATCAATCTTGGAGAAATTGTGGGGTAGGGAACAAAAATTTTGGTCACGAGTAAGTAGTAGGGAATAGTATGTTCTGGTGCACAGGCTGCAGGCTGAGGATCAGAGGATCAGTCCGCCATCTTGGATTACATCATCGCCGCCATTTTGTATCAATTCGCAACCACATTAGATCAGTCCGCCATCTTGGATTACATCTCGGTGGCCATTTTATTGTCCACGGCATCCATTTTGTCACATTATGTCATATCATGTAACATTTTGTCCTATGTTATAGATTACATCATATGTTATATCTTATACCATATGTTATGTCTTATGTTATGACTTATGAATTATGCCATATTTTTATGTCTTATGTCTTATGCCTTATGTTATGTCTTATGCCATATGTTATGTCATATGTCATGTGGTATGTCTTATGTTATGTCTTATGTCATATGTTACATCTTATGCCATATATCATGTCAAATCGCCCATCTTGTTGTGTCCTCCATCTTGTTTCCAGCAGTCATTTGTTTGAGGGAATTTTTCCCTGCAGGAGCGAATTTTTTCCCTCGAAATTTCCCTCATCGTCTGCTGGATAGTTCATGTTAGTTTCATTCATTGGCTACTAGGCAGCACTAGTGTCGCAGTTTGTTTCCATCATTGACTGCTAGGTGGCAGCATCCGCCATATTACGGGAGCACCGCCATGTTTGTTCCAATGTCTACATCGCCGTCTGCTAGAGTGCTCTAGTATCGCTATTGATGTACAGTTGAAGTTACTTCTTTTTGTATATGAGAGAGTTGACCTTATGATTTTATTTTTTAGTGAGTTAAAGTTTTTAGTTCGCCAGGTGTTAGTTTCGAACTTGCAACCTTTGTGTTACCAGACATGTGCCCTAGCCCACTGAGCTACGAGTACATCGACAACAGGACAATGTTAAATAGTGTATATATAAAAATAACTTTTGTACCAGATAAACGTTCACATATAATTTATTTCCATTTACATTTTTAGCATACCTATATATTATTGATTTTATATATTAAATTTATCCTATGAATCCTCAAAGTGGGCAACTGAATCATTTTCATATGATTCAAAATAAATGCACGCCTGAAACCTCAAATCGTGCAATTGAATCATTTTCATATGATTCAAAATTAGTGCATGCATGAAACCTCAAAACGGGCAATTGAATCATTTTCATATGATTCAAATTAATATTTACATAAACTCGACATCTGAGCTACTACAAAAAAAAATTAGTACCACCAAGACCTTAATGTGTTATACACAGAGCTATGTCTCACAATCATAATATTCATTCATGATTATTACAATTTTCATAACATTATAATCTGTTTTTAGTAATACTTTGCAGATAGTGTGCTATGTAAAATATTGAATGAGTGTACAAGGACTGTTGCATCTAATGCTCTTTAAGAAAAAAGTTATGACAGGCATCAGAAATAATGTCTCACAAACACAGTGTTACGTTATAAAAAATATAATAATTTATTGAAAATTATTCAAATATATACAATGAACACTTACAATTCTGGAGGTGTCTGTGACAGGTTATATTCTACATGGAAAAGTTACTGACTTTATCAGAATGTCTAACATTCTCGTACACAGACAAGCGAAATGACACTTGATGTTGCAGAATAAACTTTCAGAAATGTCAGGTTCGCTTACTTTTGCAGACTCGTCATTACATGTTGCCTCTACCATCTTGACTGATAATTAAGAATTACCTTCACTGGCATATATTTTACTTTTTTCTCTTTTGTAATAACTGGTTAGAAAAAAAATTTCCGGTGTGAAATTAATTTCTTGCAACAGTTTTTCTCTATACACAGGACACAAATGAGAATGAAAAGTTCATTCCTTTGTACAAAGCAAGTTTAATTCGCTTTATTTATATTGCAATGTCTGATTGCTGAATCCAACTGTCATGGCTTGTATCGAACCCTAGCCACCTCACCAACACTTTATTTCCTTTCATCTTTCAAACCTTCTCGACTAAGTACATGTTTGGATACTTGGTAACCAGAATTTCTTCACCGTAGAAAGCGCCTCGCATAGCATTGCCTTTCAGGTCTTCTAAGTAGTAGGTCATTGGTACATAGTGACGAATCTTGACTACTTTAAATAATTCAGTGCTCCAGTTTCATATGTAGTCTTTATTAAATTTTCCCTTGACTCTTGATATTCTTACTTGGTCTCCAGGTCTTCTAAGTAGTAGGTCATTGGTACATAGTGACGAATCTTGACTACTTTAAATATTTCAGTGCTCCAGTTTCATATGTAGTCTTTATTAAATTTTCCCTTGACTATTGATATTCTTACTTGGTCTCCAAACTTTGCTTTAGGTTTGTGCAGGTCCAGTTTTTCTCATTTTTGTAAACAGTTTGTAGTAAAAGAGTTGTTCTAGACATCAACAGGCTTCATGTTCGTGGTTCGATGTAATTTATGACTATATTTTAACACAAGCTTTGTAATATATTACTTTGAGTGTACGTGAGCCCTCTTTCCGTACGTAAGAAATACACACATAAAATATAAAAAAATTAAATTTCTGAACTATCTCTCTTTTCCTGGCACAAAAATAAGTTTTATTTGTAATGAGCAGAACAGACCCTAAACAACAATATCTTGTAAAAATAACTTGGGCTCTAAACTATAAATGTAGACAAAATTAATGTAGTTAAACAATATAGAAATGAAAGTGGACAATATTTTTAAAATTAAACTGTGGATCTGAATAATCCATGTTTGACATCAGCGTTGATATAATAGACTCTTACTAGATCAGCTATTAGTTCTCTGAAAATAACCATATTGGAAGTATGTCAAGATTTCTAAATGTATATTTCCCTGGCAACATTAAAACAGAACGACATTTATGAGAACAAGCTAGTAATTATCATATAGATTTCTTCAATATAGTTAGTATCTATGCTCCGGCTTGAGTGTTCTTATCTTCTAGGGATTCCTGTGAGAATGTCAACTCTAATTACATTAAAGACTGAAGTAATTGTAACATCTACGAAGCTCCTAGGTTTCGAGGGGATTGAAAAGCTCACCACGTTTTGAAGTAGGCTGGTTTCAAAATCCTGAACTCTCCTGAGTTCAGGAAACATTTGGCAGATGGCGAAAGAAACCTGGTTACCGTGGTTTTCACCACGGACATAGGGTATAGCCCTCCCTCGGACTAACGAGAACAAACTCAGGCCTTAAAACAGGCACAATGTAAAGACTGCGATGGGGACTGGTCCTGGACCGACGAACATCCTTCCCGTCATGGAAAATGTACCTCTCAGTACATCAGGAATCCTGCAGACTGTCCTCTAGGTCAGGAAGTATTTCTCCATCCTCCCGGATAGATGACCAATAGCCTAGGAATGGGTCCGGTTGTCGTTTTCTCCAGAGCCAAAGTCGGATACGTCTTATCCTGTACGTTACCAGAATCGAACTTTTTTCTTAATTATTTTTCTCTAGTCGTTCCTAACAACCCTTTGCTAAGGCCCTATTGGCTTTTGTTAGTGCGACACCGTGAAACATAGTTATTATTTAACAACCCAAAAATACTTGCTTCCTACTAGGCCGCAACCCTGATCTCGGTCAGTATAAAAGTTAAATGGCAAAATTAATAATTCCCTAGTAAGAGTCTGTACTTATTAAAATATATAACTTAAACTGTAATTTTTTTAGTAAACAAAGCAAATATAAACATTCGCGATACATTTCACTTCACTCAGCAAAGATATGACCTTTTCCATAGAACAAAACTAAATAAATATTTTATATTCTGAGTGGAGTTAATTCCAAAACAACTATTTTGAGCAACTTTTGTGACACTCACGATGTTACATGTTACAGAATGCCCTCATGTAGATTACAAACTTTTAACTAATATCAAACTTTAAAGGTTTTCAAGAGTCGACAAAGTAACAGGTTTGCGAAAAAAAATTGTAAGTAAGATTTAAATGTAAACATAATCAATTAACTTAATGTAAAGTTCATCACTACACATAGAAAAAAATATCAACAACTCATATTACGCCGTTAAATATTTATGTGAGTAATAAAAGTGTCTGTTAGTACTATACTTTCGCTATGGATAGTGTTTTTACTGTTCCTTGTTTGCTGTGATTTATTTATCGAAAAATGTCTTTCAGAGTCCTATAACAATTTCTTTTTCTTTGACATTTTACATATCTTAGATTTGTCAAAGTTTTAACTTTGTTTATACTAGCACTTATACTCAACATCATTTTTAGAAAAATGATTAAACATGAATTTCAAAAAAAAAAATTAATAAAGAAATAAAATTAATTATGACAGACGAATATATATCACTTTAGTAACTAGCAAAACATATATAAATTATGTTTTCAGTGTCTATACACTCTGTGCACTTTATAAGTGTCTTTAACCCTGAAATTAACCTTTTGCTATTATAACAACCTTCCTGATGGTGTATACCGGTCAGCGAATTGCACTTAATTTACCAGCGAAAGATTCGCGGGCAAGCAAAACTTGAAGTAGCAGTATTTTCTCACGAACTATATTCGTTGACCTTTTCCGTAGCACTCGCACAGACATTAACCATAGAACACTGCTGAATTCAGTTCAGCACCACACAGCACAGTCCAGTTGTGAAGCTTGCTTCTCGGTGGCTAAACTTAATTCCCACATGTCATTCCGTTAATATTGCAGGGTAACCTAACCTGAGTGTATATGTATATTACAGGAATGAAAAATTCTGCAGCATGCAGAAATCAGTGTTCTTCCTTGTCTGTGTATTATCTACCATCTCCAGGATTCAACTGTAATGATATTCCTAGTAAGAACTTTCAACTAAAATTAAATTTATTTTCAATCAACAACATGGACCAATAGATAGAGAAATAATATGAAGACTGGAAATCCAAACAAAATATCTGACTCTAAACAATAGTCGATTAAGTGAAGAGCAGTAAAATCTTATAAACAAACAAATGTTTTAAAACTTGCATGGCTTTAAAATTATGAACAAGGTGTTTGTATCTACGTACATACACAATATGCGTTATTCCTTGTTTAGTCCACAGAGATATGTCTATCAGTCATGACTGATATGTTCAATTCTGTTGATGTAGAACAAAATTACATGTTTCATGTCTTCGTAGACTAATCAGGCAATATCTTCGGGTATCGCAGAAGCTTACACATATCTATGCGTATGGTTGGCTAGGAAACTGTTTACATACTCATGTACTAACCTAAAATAAAACCATATCTAATAGATAGGCATATCTAGGACACAAGGACGAAACTCACGTCGTTCACAAAACGACTTACGACAACAGTGGCGTAAGTGACCATACACCTTATAGGCTCCATGCATGTGCTAAATAACTCCTCTGGGATCTACTGTCTCCAGGGCTAGTCACAAAATACGCCTGCACCACAGGCAATGTCGTAGCAAACAAATTCCAACAGTCCCAAAATCCTAATTATTATTAGTTTCTTTCTCTAGCAGGCTAGTTAGGATTTGAGTCATTTGGATCTTATATATTAGACTTAACCAAATTTATTCCTCTAGCAAAATGTAGCTTCTTGACTGCGTTATATTATATTTGCCCTTAATCTTGTTAGAAGTCGGTTCTACTAATTCATAGCAATTTTTATGAATAATCCACTTTACTCTGTACGAACTTCACGTAACAGGAATAGTTTACGAGTTACTTTTTCCCAGAACTTAGAAATAGGATGTGTTTTTATGAGAACTAGGTCTCCAATATCGAATTGATGTATTCTTGACTTTTTACAATATTTAGCACGCCTGTCCGCCGATGAAAGTAGTCTTCTGCATACCAGCTTCCTTATTTCTTCTTCTATCTTGGTTTCTTCTTGATCTTCTCTCTCGTGTACCATCGAGCATTGCGGAATCGTCGTGATGTCGAAGATCTCCGATCTCGTTTTTGTTAACACTTCAAAAACGGGGTAAATTTGGCTGTTGTGTGTACGGTGTGGTTCATCAAAGTTGTTCTATTCTTTACTGCAAAGCGTAGAGTATACATTTAAAGCGCTGTTTTCATTTCTCTTTGACAATGCAAATCCACCATTTCGTGTTCATAACACGGTGAAATTTTACTACACTTGAAAATAGGTGTATTTTTGTCGAAACTCATTTCGCACCGTACACAACCCTTGCATGTCTCCTGAAGTGCTAACCCGCGAGAGACTGATAATCAGAGAACTTCATTATCAGTCCAGACTAGTTTAATTCTTTGTGTCTGGACGGTGACGAAGCCGATTTCCGCCCTTTATCGTCCATTTCTTCGAATGGAGGCGCACTGGGATCGAGTGGTTTATTTCTGTCGAAATAGCCCTCCTTTTCCGTCTGTCGCGGAGACCTGGAACGGTGTTTGTTCCCGCGATGACTGGATATTTTCGAATTAGACCGCTTCTGTCTAGACGACCTGGAATTTTCGCGTTCTCTGGAACTAGACCTGGACGAACGCCGATCTTTACTGCGACTACGCCCCTGATTTTTGTTATTTTTCCAGTGTTTTTGTTTATTCCACGGTTTCTTCCCTTTTGGATAATCGCGTCTTTTCTGGTCATTTGATTCATCGCCTGACTTGTCACCTCATTTAAACTGAAAAGTGTTTACTCGACGTTCAGAATCAAAATCATTTTTGTGATTCGATTTATAACCTTCCTGGTTATGAAATTGGCCAGCATGCTTGTCGCGACGATGTTCCAAATTAGAGAATCGCATCTGTCTTTGCAACTTATCAACTATCATTAGCTGTTCCCGAAATTCAGATAATGATAATCCATATTTCCCTATAAGGGATAGTTGGTATTGCAACAGCATCTGGTTCGTAAGCATAGAAATAAGCTCGGTTTCGGTCATTTCCGGCTCCAAATGTCGGCTACGCTCGTAAATAGAGCTAATGTGTTCATCGACCCGATTATTTCCTCTAGGGTCATATTTCTCTGCGTGTAGCAACGCTCGAACTAACCCCTGCGTTCGCGGTCCCCAAAAATGCTTTTGAAATTTTTCTTTGAATTCTGGGTACGTCTTAGTATTAAATTTCTCGACGTCCCACCAGAAACTTGCAGCACCTTTTAAAGCTATGCTGACATATCTGACGCTCTCGTGTTCAGACAGATTAAAAGTTTCCGCATATTCCTAAAATTTTTTCAAAAATGTAAGCAGATTTTCGTGTTCGAGATTTGAAAATCTAGGAATACTCCTACCTAGTTGTTGGACAGGATGGTGAAATAATGCAGCAATATTAGAAACTTGCGGTATTTCTAGACTTACAGGCGTTTTATGATGTGAGGGTTTCGAATTATTATGCTCTAAATCTTCAGCCGTACTCTCTTTTAACTTTTCAACGCAGTCTGTAAATTCTAAACTTGTTACACTGGCAGCTAAAGATGATAGTTTGATTTGCTCAACTTTATGAGCAATGTCTCTTTCAATCTGCTTTGACAAATGGTCTAAATCTACGTGAGTGTTTTTTTTTTTTTAATTTACGGATATTGTTCTGAGTTTCGAGAAATTTATTTTCTAACTGTGTGGCCAGATCAGTAACCTGAGTTTCGACTTTAGCGAATTTCTCTTTGGTTTCTGATATCTGAACTTCTATGCTGTCGACTCGTTCATTCGTTTCCCTAGCAGTTTCCTTAACTTGGATAACACAATGGTTTACCATATTCCTTGTTTTTTCCATTTGAGTATCTAGGTCTTCCTGCCAGCTGATCATAGTGTTTACTAGCTCGGACCTTAGTTCCTCACGTATAGTTTTAATTTCCGACCTAAAGGTGGATTCAATACTAGACTGGTTTTCGGCAATTCGGTTTTCAAGACTCGATACAGTTTCAACTAATTTATTTTCCAAGCTTGAAACATTGTCAGCTAATTTATCTTCTAGACTTGAAACATTTTCAGCTAATTAATTTTCTAGACTTGAAGCATTTTCTGTTACCTCGGTTTTCATACTTGTCTGACTTTCAGTCAAACTAGAAATGCTGCATTGCATTTGCTGTAACATCAGGACTAGCATAGTCATGTAACAGGTTTCGCTAGTTTTATTAGTTACTAGCGCTTCTACTTCCTCTGAAAGAGTGGAATCGCTGTCGGCTGTGTATAGTGTTATCACTTTTTCGATAGCTTGATCTATAGTGTTATGTTTTTCTTTACTCGAAGCCATGTTTTGATGAAATAATGTGTAACACAGAGGAATAAGCAGCCTAGAATAACTTTCAACGATTTGTTGAAGGGTAAGCCAAATCAGAACTACGCGGTCTCCAAACTTTGTTTTAGGTTTGTGCAGGTCCAGTTTCTTCTCATTTTTGTAAACAGTTTGTAGTAAAGAGTTGTCCTTGACATCAACAGGCTTCATGTTCGTGGTTCGATGTAATTTATGACTATATTTTAACACTAGCTTTGTAATATATTACTTTGAGTGTACGTGAGCCCTCTTTCCGTACGTAAGAAATACACACATAAAATTAAAAAAAATTAGTTTCTGAACTATCTCTCTTTTCCTAGCACAAAAATAAGTTTTATTTGTAATGAGCAGAACAGACCCTAAACAACAATATCTTGTAAATATAACTTGGGCTCTAAACTATAAATGTAGACAAAATTAATGTAGTTTAACAATATAGAAATGAAAGTGGACAATATTTTTAAAATTAAACTGTGGATCTGAATAATCCATGTTTGACATCAGCGTTGATGTAATAGACTCTTACTAGATCAGCTATTAGTTCTCTGAAAATAACCATATTGGAAGTATGTCAAGATTTCTAAATGTATATTTCCCTGGCAACATTAAAACAGAACGACTTTAATGAGAACAAGCTAGCAATTATCGTGCAGATTTCTTCAATATAGATAGTATCTATGCTCCGGCTTGAGTGTTCTTATCTTCTAGGGATTCCCATGAGAATGTTAACTCTAATTACGTTAAAGACTGAAGTAATTGTAACATCTACGAAGCTCCTGGGTGTCGAGGGGATTGAAAAGCTCACCATGTTTTTAAGTAGGCTTGTTTCAAAATCCTGAACTCTCCTGAGTTCAGGAAACATTTGGCAGATGGCGAAAGAAACCTGGTTATCGTGGTTTCCACACCGGACATAGGGTATAGCCCTCCCTCGGACTAACGAGAACAAACTCAGGCCTTACAACAGGCACAATGTAGAGACTGCGAACTGACGAACATTCTTCCCATCATGGAAAATGTACCTCTCAGTACATCAGGAATCCTGCAAACTGTCCTCTAGGTCAGGAAGTATTTCTCCATCCTCCCGGATAGATGACCAATAGCCTAGGAATGGGTCCGGTCGTGGTTTTCTCCAGAGCCAAAGTCGGATACGTCTTATCCTGTACGTTACTAGAATCGAACTTTTTTCTTAATTATTTTTCACTTGTCGTTCCTAACAACCCTTTGCTAAGTCCCTATTGGCTTTTGTAAGTGCGACACCGTGAAACGTAGTTATTATTTAAAACCCCAAAAATACTTGCTTCCTACTAGGCCGCATCCTTGATCTCGGTCAGTATGAAAGTTAATGACAAAATTAATAATTCCCTAGTAAGAGTCTGTACATATTTAAATACATAACTTAAACAGTATTTTTTTTAGTAAACAAAGCAAATATAAACATTCGCGATACATTTCACTTCACTCAGCAAAGATATGACCTTTTCCATAGAACAATACTAAATAAATATTTTATATTCTGAGTGGAGTTAATTCCAAAACAACTATTTTGAGCAACTTCTGTGACTCTATCGAAGTTACATGTTACAGCTTGGACAGTAATCCATCCACTTGTAGCTTCCCTTTGCTGAAAACTGTTTCCACATTTCATTCTTCAAAGTACGATTAAATATTTCCACGATACTAGCCGTAAGACCACTGTGAGTAATTTTATGTCTTTACATCAGTTCTTGAAATGATGAATTGTAGAATTCTTTACCGAGTTCAGTGCATAGATTCTGTGGCGGACCTTTGTCATTTACAATAATGTTCATTGCATTTGTAACATCTCGGCCACTCTTAGATTTTACAGGCACAGCCCATGCATGTTTACTGTAGCAGTCAATAACAGCCAGCATGTACTTGTAGCCTTTATTCTTACGAGCATAAGGAATCATTTCAACCAAGTCTGCTTGATACAAGTCCTGTTAACCAAACATCTGCACCTACCGTCGAGGATAAATTCGCCTTGCAGGCTTGTGCAGCTCCCTAGCAATGTTTTGTCGACTCATTCTATGTAGCAGTCTTTACGCAGTTCTTCTATTATGTTAGATATTTCATTCGTATCAGTATGTTTCCTGCTTGCTGAGAAGCAACTAGTAGACGTAGTCTGTCGATAATTTCACTAACATTATTCCAGTAAACGTATTCTTGTTACCGTCCATCTTCTATTTCCATACTTAGGTCGAGACCAGAACCTATGGCAGCTTCTAAATCTGGGAACAGCTGGAAAATAATGCTTAACTTCTGATGTGTTTTATCCTTATATTCATTGCTGGTAGGATCGTTATTCTTCAAATGAGCGCTCGTAATTTTCAAAAGTTGTTTATACTGTTCCAGGGCACCTTGCGAATAATTGCCAGGATTCTGGTTAAACAGTAATTCGTAAAATCCGGAAGCTGGCTTGATTATGACAGACACTACTTATATGTCATTACTGGGCAAGAATAAAATTTGCTTGTTTCCCAAGAAATACCTTTTATTTTGCTTGTACACTCCATATGTTTTATCTTTGGACCGTGAGTTTGTCAAGTAATCATGAAGTATTGTGCGCTGTTCCTTTTTCCGTTTCCACACATAGAGAGACGAATCATCTTCATTAATTTCATAAAGTGGTTTCTTGCATTTGACTATAGTTTGAGGTTCTTCTTCCTTCTTCACTGTCACCGATGATGGTGGTTTCAACTTCAAACTGTTCAGTCACTCTGTTATAAGTTTAAAAGCTTCTTCATTAATCATATCACGTTCCATTCTAGACCGTTGAGCAGTCAAGTATTTGGCATGAATAATTTTAATCACAGCTTGTAAATAACCGACAATGTTAGACAGTGTACTACCCTCTTACAATGACACGACGGGGTATTTATAGACCGGTCTTCTTAGGCGGTGGCCTAGAGCTTAGTTTATTATTTTTCCCATCCAAAACAATAACTGAAGGCAGGTTAGAAAGAGATTTTATCGCATTTTCAATATTTTTAATTGAAGCTTCATGTTTAGTAATGTGCTGCATTAACTCATCCAGGACTTTGTCTTCACCACAAGTTTCTTTTACCAGCCCTTCTATTGCATTAAGCTTTCTGTCCATCAACGTCTCCATATCAACGGGGATAACATCGAGTTTAACATTCACGTCATTTACCATACTTGCAATGTTATTAATTGTTCTATCCAGCACATTTTGTACTAAACTGATCAAGTCACCATGAAGTGTGGAAATATACACCTTGTTAACAGCATCTTAATCTTCTCTCGGACTTCCATTATTTTTAAGACTTTTTCCTTCGGCACTACAGTTACCATCATCTGTAGGTATGAGACAACTTTCCATTTTACGTTTCAGACCATTGCGGCCAAACTTTGAAATTATGTAGCTCATCTCTCACTGACGGGGGCTTATGAACTGATCGAATTCACGTCGATACCTTCCTTTAAGTAAGGGAAATTCTTTGGCTATTACAAGAAATCCGTAAGGATCACTCCATCAAAATGCATACACCTCTTTGAATTTATCAAATGTCATATCTGTATTAACATTATCAGAGTAAACATGTCTCAAGTTCAAGTCATCAATAAGAAACAAAATCAGCAGGTCGCCATTATCTCTCAATAACTGTTTGGGTTTACGTGAATAGGTCTGGCAAAGGTAAAAGGAATCTACTAACATATGTCTTCCCATGCAGAAGTATTCCTCGATACGAGCCTGTTTCTCGCAAGCTACATCATCGAACACAAACACAGAGTTTGGTAGAGCATCACTTGGTGGTACCACGGATTCTTTGTCGCTGAATGGAAAATACCCGAGTCTATCCACATGACTGAAAATACTTCACCACAGAAGTGACAATGGAGGTGCATTATTAACAACCATACTAATCGCAGGCTAGAATGATACTGAATGAAATAAATGAAAACAGGTACCTAAATATTTTAACTCAGTGTATCATGATGCCTCATAGGAGTAAGGTCAATATCGGAAGAGCACTAGTGAATACGCTCATAAATAATTTACCACTCGAAGAAAACATTCCTGGATACCAGTTCTGTGGGCCAGGAACGAAGCTAAAGAAGAGGCTCGAGCGTGGTGATGTCGGAGTTAACGGATAGGACGAGGCGTGCAAGGAGCACAACATAGCTTATGCTAATAGTAATAAGCTAGAAGACAGACACACTGCTGTCTCTGTTCTCGCTGACAAGGCAAAGAAGATTGCTAAAATTATAGATTCAAAGTTTGGTGAGCGAATAGCAGCTTAGGGAGTATCCAAGATCATGAAGACTAAAGTCAAGCGAGGAATGGGTTTGCAAATAAAGTGCAGTTCATCCGCATCGACAAACACTCGAATTAAATCTAATCCTGAATCCACACATTCTGACAAAAATATAGTCAAATAGATGAAAAAGAAGACTCGTAAGAAGAAGAAAGTAAGCAAGAAACAAGGAGGCTTCCTACCATTTCTCCTACCTGGCTTAGCAGCACTAAGTGGTCTGGTTGTTGGAGTTAGTGGTATTGCTAAAGCAGTGAATTCATATAAAAATCAAGGCAAGCAGTTGGAAGTACTTCAACGTCAGAACAAGCAAATGGAAGCTATTGCACTAGGGTCAAAAAATGGGAAAGGACTTTACCTAAGACCTTATTCTGTCTGTGGAGGAAGTCGGAAACAGGGAACCAGAAAAAGAAGGATGCAATCTTAAATATGCTACCCGATAGACCTCTAACAAACTGAGATTTACTAAAGTCTGCTAGAAAATTACAAATACAAAATTTCAGAGGTGTGTTTATGATAGACAATTTACCATGAAAACCCAGAAGCAATGAATGTGGAATTATAAATTTATATTCAGCTAATTGGCGAGGAACTTACTGGGTTTCTTACAAAAATATGGAAACAATGACGATTACTACGATAGTTTTGGAAACCTTTGTCCACCCATAGATGTGTGCAAGTATTTTCATGGTATGAAATTAAGTTGCAACTATTTTAATGAACAATTGCCTAGCCAGTGGAACTGTGGCCATTTATGTCTTCAGTTTTTAATAAGTGATTAATAAATGTAGGCACAAGCTCTACTTTGCATCAGTTATGTCCGTAATGTTGATCTTGACGAGCTACGCTCTGTGCATTTTCCAGCTCTGGATTTAAAAGGTTCGTGGTCAGTGGCACTGATAGATTTCCAAACTTATTTCTCTGTACCTAATGTGGACAGTTCAAACTGCAAATTTCGCTACATAAAAAATGACATCACTTCAGAGCTTCGAAGACACTGCAGCATATATCAAGCAAGCATTAGGTACTGACATAACTTTTGTTTTGCGAGGAAATCCAAACACTCTGAAAAGTTAAATGCTGTGCAGCAACTATATTGACTTTACCAAGAACGATACTCTAGCATCCATGCTAAGTTTCGAACATGAGGTGTATGAGAGTGAAAAAGTTCACCAGTCAACACTACCTGTAAACATTTTGCCGGTGAATGTTATAAGAGTAACCTGCAATCTTATAACAGGCTCATATCTAAATGGTAAACCGAACCATACACTACACGAGCTTGCGGCGACTGTTCCACCTGGCTTGAAGCTGATGAAAGTTCCAAAAAATCTTATTTATGTGCCAATCATAGAGAAGTACGTGCACGAAATTATTGTTCGTATTGTCGACCCGGATTATAAACTGATTGATTTCAGAAACAAAGAAATTACACTATGCCTGTATTTGAAGAAAGATGGGCTTGATTTTTAGAAAAAAGATTATAAAATCAAGTCTCCTTACCAAGCCAAAGGTCAGTTTGTCGCGAGCATCCATCGTTTTAACACATAAAATATTGTGTTCTTGAAATGTCTAGGCTTCAAAGTCAAGAAGAATGGAAGCAGAAATATTGAATGAGGACGAGCCCGTTAGTTACTAAGATTCCATTACAAAGACTGAATTCCATGCTTATTCGCCATACCTGCCTGGACCATATCAGTTGTCATCTGAGGTTCGAATACCAGTGCAAAACCAAGATTTTTATACTTTACCATGCAAATCATACTTGAGATTCAGAGGCACTATAACCAAGGCGGGAAATGCTGTGCCTGTAACTAAGAAGATAATTAGAAATGGAGTACTTCACATGAATAATAAAATAGCTTATGAACTGAATGGTGTCGAGGCTGATCAGACAAGAGATGTAGGTATTACTGCCACTATGAAGAACTACCTGTCTCTAACACACAACCAACTACCCGCAGCCAAAATGGCCGGATGGGGAATAGATACAAATAATAAATTTCCTGTGTACGAAGGTGGAAGATTTGAAATTTGTGTACGTCTTTCCTCGCTGCTAGAATTCGCCGAAGATTATAAACATATAATAGTGAATTCTAAACAAGAGTTGGTCATAATTTTAGCTAATACTCAGGCAAATGCTTTACTGGATACTGGAGAAAACCCTGAGGTCGTGACACTCTCTATACATTCGATAGAGCGGTTGCTGCCACGTGTCCAAGTATTGATGGAAGAGAGAATAAAGCTACTCAAGTTTGTCGAGAAAGGAAGGAATATAGATGTGACTTTTCGCTCGTGGAGTTCGGAAACTTGTCCAGCACTTACGCAGTCTCAAAATGTAAATTGGAATGTTAAATCATCATTTGCAACAGAAAAACCACACTACATAATTCTAGCATTCCAGACCAGGTAACAGAATACCGCAAGTGCAGATCGCTCAAAGTTCGATCATATCAATATAAAGAATGTCAAAGTTTATTTGAACTCTCAAAGATTTCCATACATGGATCTCAACACGAATTTCAGTAATGATTCTTTCATGTTGCCATACCAAATGTTTGCTGATTTCCAGAAATCATACTATGTTCACAAAGCATCGACTACACTCGAACCAGATTATTTTATGAACAGTTCTCCACTACTTGTATTTGATGTAAGTAAACAAGACGATCGAATAAACACTAGTGTAATAGACTGTCGCATTGAAATGACCGCAGCAGAGAATATACCTGCTAGTACACAGGCCTACGCTCTCATTATCCACGACCGTTTGGCAACCTACAATGCAAGGGATAAAGTGGTGAAAATACTGACTTAAGCTCAGTTCGATCTTGGCAGTCATCATGTTCGCAAACATCCAGGACTTCCAGTCTCAACTTGGATTTAATCTTAAAGAGGTTAGCATAGCCTACCATGATGGAAAAATGACAACACATAGAGTTCTGCCGCCATTTCACTAGGAATTTCTGGATAAAAAAAAGTAAATGCACCAATAGATGGCTTACAAAAAATTATCATGTTCTACACTGGGAAGACGGACATGACGGTTATGAGAAAATTAAAGAAGTTTTAACTGAAATTATAGATGAGAAAGAATACGTCTTTGTTGCTGGGGTATAGCAGAAAAATGGCTTAGCATTTATTTTAATGAAAATGTAAACATTATCGACTTACAAACTACATACAAGTGTCCTTCGCTTCGCTACTTGAACGCAAAGTTCGTCAAGCATGAACACGTCTGCAGGTCATGTGAGCAGGATCTGACCTGTTCCCGCTTGAATGTGCTATTGCTACGGCTGTGGTGTTTGGGTGACGGCAATGATGGCGATGCCAGCTAATGTGATGTCAACATAGACAATAAATATCAGTCCCAGACGGGGAGGCTGCTCAGTCGCTGCTTGTTCACGTAACAGAATGGACGTAAGATTTCGACCAGAAGAGTTTCACACCTACGTTGAGGCAGAAGTTGGTTTTCGAAGGGTGCACTACATGTCTGCTGGTCTTCCAGATCGACTAGAATTTTGCAATGGTCTTGAATACTTTCTGTGCATCAACGACGAAGATGTGTTTAGTGTGGCGCCTATTCCCTGCAACTTTGTCGACTGTCCTTTTTTCCATCTCCGACCAGACAGCAAGCTACCATCCACAACTGAAGAGCTGATTAATCAAGCTAAAGGGGAGATAATCATCCGACGAAACAGTCAGAGTTTTATATCCTACGAATTGAGACGTAGCGGAGAAGAAGTTTTTCGCTGGGTGGAAAGATGAAGTGGCTGGACTCACACTACTATTTTGAAGAAAGGGAAGCTTCACTGGATGTCTCCATGCACGCCTTTGATGTGTGAAGTGTATTTGTCATAGACCAACTTATTACTCCTTACTGTTTTCTCATCGTCATGTACGAGTGGCCTGACTCATCATACGGAGCTGAAAGTTATCTGTTTTCACGTATCAAACAAGAGGTTTTAAGAAGCGTAGAAAAATAGAGGCTCGCAACAATAATGCCTTTAGTGACTCTGAAGACTTCAATGATGTTCAAGACTATAAATCAGATCTACGATCTGACCCTACCAAGGAGGAAGCTCTATCTCGTCCAATTTTTGAGCCCTGGGCTGGTAACTATGCCTACGTGGTCCCCAGCAAACAGTGTGTACTTTATGAAATTGAATTTGAAATTGAAAAAGACAGTGGTGATATTCTGAACAGAACATATTTTGAAATGTGTAGAGATGGCAACCATTTCCGTGTAACATTTAACCCCCTTTCACCAAGGACTACAAGCAATGTTACAGATTGTTTTGCGTGTGAAAGTGATATCTGTGCAGTTCACTTGTGCAAACCATTTTGCCACTACTACTAACACTGGACCAATTGAAATCAGGTGTTGAGACGCCCGAATGTGTTGTTTTGGATAAATGTGATGGACTACAACATAACTGCAATAACATCTACACATATGCAATGTGTTAAGGTTGGCTGTGCTTCTCATTTGTGTCCTGTGTATAGAGAAAAACTGTTGCAAGAAATCAATTTCACACCAGAAATTTTTTTTCTAACGAGTTATTACAAACGAGAAAAAAGTAAAACATATGCCAGTGAATGTAATTCTTAATTATCAGTCAAGATGAAAAAGTCAACATGTAATGACGAGTCTGCAAGTGAAAACAAAACTTAAATTTCTGGAAGTTTATTCTGCTACATCAAGTGTCACTTTGCTCGTTTGTGTACTTGAATGTTTGACATTATGATAAAATCAGTAACTTCTCCATGTAGAAGATGACCTGCCCCAGACACCTCCAGAATTGTAAATGTTCATTGTATATCTTTGAATAATTTTTAATAAATTATTATTACTTTTAAAACTAAACATTGTGTTTGTGAGACATTATTTCATATGCCTATCATAACTTTTCTCTTAAAGAGCATCAGATGCAACAGTCCTTGTACACTCATTCAAAATTTTGTCTGTAAAGTATTACTAAGAAAAGATTTTAATATTATTAAAATTGTAATAATCATGAATGATTAATATGATTGTGAGACATAGTTCTGTGTATAACACATTAAGGTCTTGGTGGCACACTTTTTTTTTGTAGTAGCGCAGATGTCGAGTTCATGTAAATATTAATTTGAATCATATGAAAATGATTCAATTGCACGAATTAAGATGTCATGCGTGCACTTATTTTGAATCATATGAAAATGACAAAATTGCCGCTTTAAGATTTCATGCGTGCATTTATTTTGAATCATATGAAAATGATTCAGTTGCCTGCTTTGAGGATTCTTTGGATATTATAATATATAAAATCAATAAGATATAGCTACGCTAAAAATGTAAATGAAAATAAATAAAATGTGAACATTTATCTGGTACAAAAGTTATTTTTATATATACACTATTTAACATTGTCCTGTTGTCGATGTACTTGTAGCTCAGTGGGGGTCCGACCGCTTGGTTCAGTGGTTAGCGCTCCTGGCTGCTGAGGCAAGGGTCCCAGGTTCGATTCCAGGCCGGGGAGGTGGCATTTACACTGACCTCCTCGGGTTCAGGACTGGGTGTTTGTGTTCTTCTGTGTGCCAAAAGACACCTTACTATTACAAACCGACAACTACACATTACAAAGCTACTGGGGAAATGCATTGATTAACTTAAAGGGGGGAATGTTTGGTGCAGTGGCGAGGCGTTAGCCTTGCCATTGTACCAAACATTTTTTTTATAAAAAAACAGTGGGCTAGGGCAAGTGTCTGGTATCACAAAGGTTGCAAGTTCGAAACCAACACCTGGCGAACTAAAAATTTTTAACTCACTAAAAAATAAAATCATAAGGTCTACTCTCTCATATAAAAAACAAGTAACTTCAACCTTACATCAATAGCGATACTAGAGCATTCTAGCAGACGGCGATGTAGACATTGGAACAAACATGGCGGCGCTCCCGTAATACGGCAGATGCTGCCACCTAGCAGTCAATGATGGAAACAAACTGCGACACTAGCGCCGCCTAGTAGCCAATGTTTGAAACAAACATGAACTATCCAGCAGACGATGAGGGAAATTTCGAGGGAAAAAATTCGCTCCTGCAGGGAATAATTCCCTCAAACAAATAACTGCTGGAAACAAGATGGAGGACACGACAAGATGGGCGATATGATGTGACATGACATGTGGCATGAGACATAACATATGGCATAAGATATAACTTATGGCATAAGACATAACATAAGACATAAGTCATAACATAAGACATGACATGTGGTATAAGACATAACATAGGACATAATGTGACATGGTATGACATAATGTGACATGATATGACAGTGTGACATGATATGATAGTGTGACATGATATGACATAGTGTGACATGATATGACAATGTCACATTATATTACATGATGTGACATGATATGACATAATGTGACAAAATGGATGCCGTGCACAACATAATGGCCGCCATGATGTAATCCAAGATGGCAGACTGATCCAAGATTGCGGCGAATTGAAAAAAAATGGCGGCGATGATGTAATCCAAGATGGCGGACTGATCCTCTGATCCTCAGCCTGCAGCCTGTACGCCACGACATACTATTCCCAACTACTGGGGTACAGAAAACGGTAATGCAGGAGCATTGACAATTATAGGGTGAAAGCAGTGAAAATTGTAGGGTAAATGTACTATAAATGTGAGACAGTGACACAAAAAATAATGTGGTAGAGGTACAATAAACTGTAGGGTAGGGGAACAGTAAATTTTAGGGATAGGACTATTAAAAATGTGAGGCAGGGACATTAAATATATTCATGGAGCAGAATTTCCAAAATTGTAGGGTAGAGATACAGAAAATTGTAGGGTAGCACAGTTAAAAATGTTTAGCAGAGACAAAATAAAAATTGTAATGCTCACAAGTGTGCTGCTGCACGGTGGTGAGATCACACAATCCCACCTCTAGAATACCCTCTTCAAAACATCCCTGAACCTACCAACTCCCCGTACCCTCACTAAGTCATCCTGCAAAGCGTTCCACTCCCTCACCGACCTCACAAGCATACACTGCCTAACCCGCTCCATTCTTCTCCACACCCTCTCAATCTTCTGGCTGTTGTTTCCTCTCTCTATATATACCCTCCCTTAGTTTGGTGATAATTTAATCCTCCCCAACTTCCCTCTCTATTCACAATTATGTTTATCCTCACCAGTCTTTCAACTCTCCTTCTGTCCTTCAATGCACTCCATCCCATTTCCTTTATCATCACAGATGGCATATAATTACCTTTCTCCTCTCCATCTTGCCCCCATCTTCTCCACCTACCCTTCACCCATCTCACCATCCTCTGCACCTTTTCCATTTACTGCACTTCAACTTCCATGTGCGGGTCCCACATTGCAGCGGCATACTCCAGCATTGGCCGTACCATTTTACAGTATGCCTTTACCTTCACCTCAGAGCAAGCATCATTCAGTATCCTTCCCAGCAAGCTTAAAGCTCTTCTCCCCTTCGTAACCACCCTCTCTGCATGTTTTGTCCACCTAAGGTCACTTTGCAGCACAACCCCTAGATACTAATATTGTGTGGTTTCTTCTATCACTTGCCCATCCCATCTGTAAATGACTCTGCTTATCACTCTCTCCCTAGTAAACCAGACTTATTTAGTCTTAAAAACATTGATCTTTATCTTGTTTTCGACAGTCCAAAAACACTACCTGTCAATTTCTGCCGGCAAATTGACCCCACTGCCCACCACTAGTGTGGAAGACAGTCATCTGCAAACAATCTTATTTTGCCACTAATCCCAACAACCATACCATTCGCCATAATGGTGAACAATACCGTACAGAGTAAACTTCCCTGTAGCATCCCTGATGTCACCTCGTTGTCTGATGTCAATAACACCCCTCCTTTTACCCTCTGCCACCGTCGTTGGGGGAAGTCCCCAATCCATTACCATTTCATTTTGTCTAAGTTACTTGTCTCACAATTCCAGTTTACGAGAGAAGTCCTGCCGCACTCATGTTTGACATTATTTAGGTCTAAACGAAAGTAATTGTTTATTTTAACGTAATTACAAAAATACGTCAGGATGCTAAATGGAGTTTTCAATGTTAAACTTTCAAAACAAACATTTGTTTGTAACCAACGTTCTCCTGTGACGTCACAACTAATGGTGTCCATTACTACAACAAACTTTCTCTATGCTCGGTTTATTTATATTCGGTGACTTTGAACTAATGATTGAAGCCAAATAATAATTAGTTTTCTTTTTAGAAAATACTGTCTTTGTTTTAAATTCTCAGACGTTGAAATTTATGCTTTTTGTTGTCTTGTGAGTATCGTTTCGTTATTAACCGTTTTAACGTACAATGTGTTATTATTTATTTTGTTTTGCATAATTTGAAAGTTAATTTACAGTACGGTCGGGCATATAATCTATGCATTTTACAAGTTTATAAAACAAAAAACAAATAACTGTATATACAATGTAACCTAAGAAAAACAAACCTTTCCCTCTCAACATTCAAAACAAAACTAAATATAAAATTAATTTTATAAGCTGCCTACTTATTCTCTTTGAAACACGAAACATATTTCTCGTAATAGTAAGAGATATATAAATAGTTTTGAGTGGATAAAATATTTTCACAAAAATTGTAACATATCGGTAAGAAATTGTTCGTTTTCAATACACCAATATTAAGTAATATTAATTTTATTTATAACCATCATATTTAAATAAATTGGGTCTTTAATGATCTCAAGTAAGAAACAGCCCCTAAATTCTTAATTGTACATTGATTTTCAATTTAAATTACTAAAATTAAAATGCTGGAAATGATGACATATAATATAACTTCAAACCCAATTAGTATATCTGATTTTGTAATTTCATTATTCATGTTTTCATCATAGATGTACCGTTTAATCGCTTAAAATACATCCCTCCATATTCGTTAATAGTGTTTAGTAACACAGTAACCGGTGATTTTTCTTGTGTTTTAGTTATCTATTGGTTACAATTAGTTAAACAGCAGATTTATACTAACCATAACTTGCGAAACCATAGTTGTTAACCACCACTTACAGTTTAATTAAATGATGATCGGAACAAATTCGGACAATGTGAAACCGGCCCTTACTCTACTTAAACTATCTGAAAATGGAAAGTAAATGTATTGTTTTGTTTACCGCAATAACGTACTAAATCTGTAAATTTTGCTTAGGTGTTACTAATTTAAAGTAATATAGATTACTTAGCTTTATAGTGCAATGCAATAAATGTTCATAGTTAATATATGCATTCCTTTGAAATTTTCTCTAATGCTGAACAGGGAATTTATACCTGTATTTACATTGCTGGAATCTTGTTTAGCACTGTCAGGCTACTGAGTGTGTGATAACTGGCGGCCGAATATCTACAATACCCACGACAGGCAATTACTTTATAATTTATGTTATTAAAATTTGTTTCTATGCATAGTAACGAACTCGTATATTGAATTCTATCATTTATTCAACTCTTGTCCACCAACAAACTATATAACTTCAGACCCATACCTGTAACGAAACCATACTAAAACTAATTTTATTAAAATGTGCAGAGAAACCCAGTCTTTTTTATAATCAACGCAGTGTGTAGGCTTTCACGGTCATTGTCATCATTCTCTTGGTTTTGGAGTTAAGCCCCGTCTTGTGTTGCTTCCGAGACAACGTCCCGGCAGTCCTTGTCCAGTCTGATCCTGCATCGACCTGGAGACGGCAGCTGCAATAACGGACGAGACGTTGTCTAAGAAGCAACACAAGACGCCGCTCAACCGCAAAAGGAAAGAAAGTTACTATAATTATATTGTAGAACACATTAAAACGATGAGGTTACGGAATCCTGTGTACTTTATCTGTAAACATAAACCATAGAAAATAGGGTACACGAACGAAACAATCTGTTAATTTAATATATGTATTACATTTTAATATAAGCATACAAGTACTACGGTGCATTTATAGAGCTCCCCTTGAAATGTATGTATAATATTATAATTCACAAATTTTGTCACGAATCAGTGTAAACACTTTGTCAATTGTCAGTCATATTGTACTTCACATTGTCCATTAATGCGCAGAACTGAGCCAACTACTCTTAGTATAGGCCTACTTATATTTCCAGTAAACTAGATTTCTCAGTCACGGTCAAATTAATAGTTTATTATGCACCGATAGTAAATAGAGAAAGTATATTCGAGGACAGGAGGCTGCTGGCTGTGGTACTGTAGTGCCATCATCCATCTTGAATCCGCCAGTTTATTTTGGCAGCAACAACCATCCTAGATCCTCTATATTTATTTGAAGGTCATCTTGGTTCCACATATTTTATCTTGACCCTTTTCGGCTATTTTGTTTTAAACTGTTCACAATTTTGATTTGAGCAATTTTGTTTTGACGAAAAGTGTATATCTGGTACATTTTTTGACCTTGATCTATAGTTCTATAGTCAGCAGTTTTTTTTTGGTGTATTGGTTTGGCAGATATTTTAGGTTTTTTATTTAATATTTTAATGTAATGTTTCAAACTTTTCGTGTGGTTCCTACCATATATTTCCCACTGTCTTCCGTCGACTGAGATTATTTCCCCTCTTGAGGTATATTTTTCCGCTCATTATCTGCTAGCCGATATTTATTTACATATATAGCTTGTAGGTGGATCACAAACCATGCTTCCAACATTGGCAGCTAAATGGTGCTGCAGTTGACAGCCACG
This sequence comes from Medauroidea extradentata, assembly GCA_003012365.1. Lineage (NCBI taxonomy): Eukaryota > Metazoa > Arthropoda > Insecta > Phasmatodea > Phasmatidae > Medauroidea > Medauroidea extradentata. The sequence goes on from PNEQ01104773.1 coordinate 28,082, forward strand.
ATATTTGCATCTTGGTCTGCTGAGAGCCGGCAAGTTTGTTTCGATGTTATGTCGTGGTTTTCTAGAATGTGCTGGTGGCATTTGTGAGGCGTTGTTGTTAGATACGAAGATGCATTTTTAATAAATTAAAGAATCCTTTGCTTGGTGTTGGATTCGAACCAAGGATCGTTTTGTCACTGGTTAAGACATGGGCCCTAGCCCTATAAGCTACTGGTGCAGTGATGAAATAAGCTAGTTTAAGTGGGGTATGAATGAAATAACTTTTTTATGCATAGCCAAAATACTTTATAATAGTTTCAATAGCTTCCGTTCAATTTTAATACACATACTATCTTTTAAATTATATGTTACTGAAACACACTGTTTAATTTAAAATAAATAATTATTCTCAGTACTGTAACAAGACAGGCCATAACTAATTGCTTTCAATAATATTTTCTTAAGTAAAATCTATGATTGATTACTTTAAAATTATTAATTATAGCTTCATTATTTAAAAAAAATTCGTCACTAGAACGTCTTAAGTTTACTACCCAAAATAATACCATAGTGTTTCAGCATACCTATGTAATAATACCATAGAGTTTAAGCATACATATGTAATAATACCATAGAGTTTCAGCATACATATGCAAATTATATCGTAGAGTTTCATCATACCTGTGTAATAATACCGTAGAGTTTCAGCATACCTGTGTAATTATACCATAGAGTTTCAGCATACCTATATATTATTCTTTTAATTGTAATTTATTTAAAATATAATATTCATGAGCCACAGACTAAGCATATAATTTTCTTTTTTTTTCATGCTAACATATAGTTTAAAATTTAAGTGCAATAAAATGTTCTTTCTAACTATTTAAAACTGGTACGTAATATTTATTTCCTGTAACATAGGCATGCCTATTATTTAATATATATTATTGACCCATTATTAAATATATTACTTATAATTAGTTATTCATATATGTTTATACATTTATTTATTGAGATAAAGGGACCACACACATATATACTCATGTGTGTATATACATATATATATATATATATATATATATATATATATATATATATATATATATATATATATATATATATATATATATATATATATATATATATATGTATATATATATATACATACTAACCTATGCCTTTTATTTATTGAATTTTATTTTGGAAAAAAATTATTTTTGATAGTAATTTATTGTCACTTTATTGTCGAAATATTGTTACGCTTTATATTTGTATACAACTATGGCTAGGCATACAGCACAGTAATTTTGTTTCTACTACCGTCTAGTAGACAGTGCTCTAGCCAGTCATATGTAATTCACATACTGATTGCTGCCGTTAGCATTGTCGACAATCTATGTTTCACATATTCCCTAGCAGATGGAACTGGTATCGTGGTATAGTGCTGACTGTTGTGAAGGACGATGTGATATGACAGGTATATGTAGACTTGTTCTTATAGTCGTATTATAGTTCTGAGTATACTTAATAAACAAATGTTTCACAGCCAGATGGTATCGATCTGCCGAACCCTTGGTCTCACATCAAAATGTTATCGATGAATATCGATCCACTAGATATATTGCTACAAAAACATACAATTTGTAACTATTGTGGCCCTGGATATGATAATGTGAACAGATACACGCAGTGATATCTCGAAAGTGAAATAATAGGTAAATGTTGTGATACTTGTCATAGTAATTTGAAAATATTGGAATACATTTATATATGTAGGTATTTACTTAATTAACGATATCATTGACAATACGACTTTGACATATGTAACGTATGTGACATTACAAAAAAAAAGAAAGAAAAAAATGGAAACAAATTCACTTTTTATTTGGTAGCAATTGTTGACAATATATATATATATATATGAATTGAAAACTATTTATCATGATAGTATGAAAATTAACTAAATTGGTACGTGTCTCCTAACAATAAAGTTTTTAAGATTACACGCACATTTAGTTGCTTTTTTGGACTATTATTAATTACATGTGAATAAGCTACGTATAATTTATACACCCCACTACACAAATATAATTAAATAGTTAAACCTCAATTAAGTGATTAAAAAATTTATTCAATTCGTTTTTAGATGAAAGCATGAACCCACGATTGTAAATAATTAAAACATGTTAGGATACGATAATTCGTCAATTTTCCAAACATAGTTATCGGCCTAGTTTGCACTTTTTTCCATTTTTATACTCTATTACTCTATAAAATATAGAAAGAAACCATGTCAGTTTCTCCCTTCTGACATCTGACCCCTCTTCTTTGACCATAGCCCCAAACATACCAACAATGTATAGCTTATATTGTTAACGTAACTTATACAACTATTTAAGAAAGGGACATAAATATAAAAAACAATGTGTACTTGGCGAAAGTTATTTATCCTTTATCCTTACTGTACCATGCAATATATGTCTCCGACTACAAAACGCATAACTCTTTTAGCCTGGTGTTGCGTTTTTGCAACATACAGGCCATTGTTGAATTTTTTAATATAGTTCTCTATGGATTGCTACTGTCTATGTATTTTTTGTGTGTTTACATATTTGTGTTTTGTTCTCTACGGAATCACCTTTATTCTAGCGAACAAGGACAAAAAAACTTCATAGTTTTCTCGAAGCACATGACTGCGGAGCATAAATGGCGAAGCTCTTATTATTTTGTTTATAAAATTCATCCTAAAGGTAAAACGTTTACTGAAAAATTATATAATATATATTTTTAGCTTATTTTACCTCATGCATGCTTTGATATGAATGTTAACATTATTTAGTAATATTTACATGCTGATTTCAGTGTGTTGCAAATTTGCAACAATAGGCACTTAAGGCAATTTTGATACAATAATAGGAGATTTTGAAATATTTTCTTTTAGCATTCTCTTATGACTTGTAATTGTTTTTAAAGCCAATATTTCAGTTCTATTGTTCGTAAAATATTGTATATTAAAATGATACTTCATTTTTCATTTTCATTCTCTGTTTTTTGTCTTACAATGCATGTCAGCTGTTTTAGTTCTAGTTCCTTCATGTAAATCATTTACATATTATAACTACAAAAGTATTGTTTCAATCGGTTACAGGTTTATAATGAGAACACGAATATCAGGCAAAGGCTTTGATGCAATGATTCCACCAGAGTCGAGTGATGACAGTCAGCTGGATGACAGTGATGCCGATCCTGACTATAACTCAATACAAGTGCGACATTGTCAGTTCGTTTCCCAGGACCAAATTCTAGGTATGTGTTTTATCTATTCAGGGTTGATTATGAAGGTATAGTGTAACGATTATATTGAACTATTTTTGAAAACTTTTCAGAAATATATTTTACCTATAAATAAAATAAATAAAATTGAAGGGTTGAGGATGAAAAGGGGGTTATCAACCATATAATGTGGTTGATGACCCCTGTCTAATTCTCAACGTTTTAATTTATCTCAAATATCAATTTTATAACATATTACCTTCATTGACTTACCTCTTCAAATTATTTTTAGCAGGAGATTTACTTTTCAATACAGCAAATGTATTTCTTTTTTTTTTTGTTTCAAGATGACACAACTTCAGATGATTCTTCTGAGGATAATGACGAAGTTTTTCAAAAAAAACACATCAATCACTGCACCTGATCGACAGTCTGCCAAACCTACATGGCGGGATATTCCACAAGCTGAGAGTGAGAAGCAAGAACCCATCTGGGAAGGCTGTTTGGAGCAAGATAGTGAGGTGGGTCTTCCTATTGAATATTTCAGGTTCTTATTTAGTGACACCATCCTTGAAAATTTCGTTGAACAATCCAATTTTTACTCAGTTCATAAAAATCCCAACAAACCTCTAAATTTATCCAAGACCGAACTTGAAAAATTTATTGGTATATGTATGATAATGTCAATTTTTGACCTCCCACGTACTAGGATGTATTGGAATAAAAGTACCAGAATTGATTCAGTTGCAAATGTAATGTCTAGGGACAGGTGGGAAGAAATCAAATGCAACTTACATTGCGCTGATAACA
>PNEQ01104774.1:0-22314 GCA_003012365.1 Medauroidea extradentata
GGGATGGGTGGCCCTTGGCTCTCTCGCTAGCTTCTGTCTTCCTTTGGTAGGTGACATGGAGGCGCAGTTCTGCGTTCCGCGAAAGGGTTCGCGCGGTTCCAACAGACTGTTAGCTGAAGTACACTGCGTGGCAGAGCGTGACCTCTCCCCTCGCCCATGGGGGCCGGGCGCCGGGATGGCCTAGGCTAAGAGGCACCGTTAACAAAGAAAGCCACACGAAAGTGTGAGTAAACATAGTACTGGATGAGACAAGAGGGCTTCTGCTGCGGGTCGACAGGTGAAGGAGGTGCGCGATGGGAGTCGAACCAAATACCGCAAGAGTGAAGACAGTGGTGCACTCTGGGTGCTGCACTGTACATGGTGAGCTATCCTCCCTTAGGACTGTTAAGGTTGTACATTGTCACTATTTGAGAGACAGTTGATTAGATATATGGCTGAATTTTTATTGTGATTTATAGCTTTTAATTGATTAATGGTAAATATTCTTGTCCTTTAATTGTCAAAGGTAATTAACGTTGTGTGGCACAGTACTAATTGTGTGCATAACTACTTGTGTCGTGAGAGTTATAGTTGATTACTGTTTTGTGAATTCCGTAGCTTTGTGAGCAATTAAATCCAGTACTTAATTTAACTCTTTTATTTCTAATAATAAGACCTCTATCCCAAAAAGAACTCATGGGAATTGCCCACATGAAATATTTTTGCTCAAACTTGTAACAGTAATATTTATATCCGAAAATCTCTGCACGACAGGTTTAGAGATGTTAAAATTACTTTGAAAACAAATCGCAAGTATTTTTTAAAGTCTGTTGTTATAGTCCTGGATATTGTCATACTAAAAATCATAAAAATTATAGTTTTCAATTTTTTATGGATTGTGTTTCTATCCCCTACTTTCCTAAATACCAATTTTAATTTTTTACTCGAAAGCAAAGCATACTACCGTCCAGTGCTATATAAATAGACGTTCGCTAATAAAATATCCACTCGAAAAAAATTAGTAGCTTAGATTTTATCGACAAGTGAATATACCAGGCGTTCGCTTGACATCTTAACTTTCCATACCCCTTAACAGGAGTCCTCGATCGGCGCATGGACGACGTTGCAGCGTGTCACACATACTCTATTATGCAAAACCACTTAACTTCTTCATGTTATGTTTATCTACGAAATGAACACATACTTGAAACTATACTCCTATGTTTTCAAACATCCAGCACGCTTGTTAGAAGCATGATTTTCGGGCTTCTCAAAATGGCTAAAAGTGAATTTTTTTAGATTGCTGTAACTCCGAATATATTACCTGAATTCGTAAAGTGCAAAGCGAGAGGCACGCGCTGGTCTTTACTTCATACTATTCAAAAATAAAATGTTTTGGTCACCGCTTAAACACCCGTAGGAAAAAGACTACACTGAAAACCTTTGAAGTCAAAGGTAGAAATTCGACTCTGGCTAAGACTCCTATTAATGCGGCCACCTACCCTACACTTCAAATGTTTTACAGTGTGTTCGTAAACAGAATTTTTCTACGAAAATATTCCACATTGCCCATTGTGACAACGTATGAATAGAAAACCAACCTCAATGTAGTAGTACTATCACTACATATTGAAAAATTATTTGAACTTCGATTCGAATTCGGGAATATTTACAATATTCGCTTTGAATTCAATCCGAACAACCCTAGACACTATGAATTAGTTTTGTTTATGCCATGTGGCATGTAATGTCTGTCAGGTAAAACCACTGGTTCATGGGAAGCTTTGCATTTCACATATAATATAATTCTAACAGAAAACTTGAATTTAGATTATATGTCAATTTATTATCTGTTAGCCACATATCAGTATAATTAAATAACCCACAAAATCAATCTTTATTTGGCATAATTTTTAGTATGACTATTAGCTCAATTTTTGAACGAGTAAACCAATAGCTGAGTCTGGGTCACAAAGAAGTTCACAAAAAATACCCTTAGAGAAATAACTGGCCCATCTCGCCCCTCTGGTGAAACCAAAATACAAATATTACCACCATGACTTCTTCTGATTTTATATTAAACTTTACCAGGTTCTCAAATAATGCTTCACTTATTTCAAAAGGAAAATAATACCCACTGTATTTATGAGAACTTTGTGTTGCTAAGGGCTCACTGTATACCACATTATTACACATAACTGACAAATTGAATACATGTATTGGTAAGATAATTTCTTATAATTAGTGCTGACTCACAAAAAAACTTACAGCAACACGCCTTCTAGCACTTCAATTTGAAGTTATTGTGAAAAATATAAAAACACAAAGATTTAAATAACTTACCTCGGAATAAATTCCCATACTGCTGCAGTTTTTGGTGGGTATGCCACAGAATGCACGTAATATAGTGCAAATGTCACCAATATAGCATCATAAGCATTCGTTGGTGGAGCCATACAATGGTTTTACATCGTAGGCAAATAGAAATTTCCTTGCTTTAAGTCCTGAAGATTGTCATGTCCTAGTACCGATATGTGGGGATGTGGCTGAGAAACAGATGCCTCAATCTCTGCAATGGAAGCAGTCTCCTGTAAAAAAATTTATATCTTAAATACAAAAAAAAAATAATAAAATTCAACAATTAGCAAAGAACTTAACTTGAGAGTTTCTGTGCAAAAATTAAGGTTTTCATCAAATTGCTGTAAACTGCGAAGGAAAGTACAAGGCAATGTGCTTGCAGCTTAAATTTACCCAGAAATTTTTTTTAAATGCGAATTTTACATGAATACAACAATTACTAAATAAAGTGCACAAAAAATTTCTGTAAAATACATGACAACCACATTTCAATTTGAGAATGTCGTCTGACAAGATGCTGGATAAAACAAAAGGTTCCATTTAAATAATGTTGATTTTTTTTTCACTTTGTACATGGGTGTCACTAGAATTCATTCCGATTGGGAGGAGGGAGGACAGAACATGTGTAGAAACTGAGGACTTTTTGCAGTGCCCAGCGAAACAAGTGATCTTTTTAACAGTGTCCTATTAAAATTGTGACCTTTTTGTCGCAGCATCTGGCACAACACTAGTGACCTCTTAGCTAGTGTGAAACACTGCTTGCAAAAGTCCGCAGAATTGGGATAAACTTGTGTCAGAACATACGGGGTAACCGACAAACTGTTTTTCTGAACGAAAGCAACCAAGGACCTCATTCTTCCCCAAGAATTTCCTGATCCAGGAGAGGGCAAGTGTGTCCCGTTACACCCAGGACTTTGTACCATACAAAGTGACTCTCCCTAGTTCATGCAAGTAAGTCCTAGCCTCAAATGTGTGAAAATATGACAATTTAAGTGCTTAATTTCTGTGTGTTGTTTGTATGTATTAAAATTAAAACTCTTGTACAGTTTTGAAATTTCTGTTTGACATAATTAACTTGCAAGAAAGATACTTCAAGGTATATCTTAAATGTGTACCACATTTAATGCAGCTCTTCCCAAAGTTCCACAAAAAAATTCATACTACAAAGAATTTTTAAAAAAATCTTTTGAGATGTGTTCCCATTAGCCAAAATATTAGGTTATATTGCGTGAAAGCATATAAACTTAATTTTTTCTTAACACTAAACCCACGTACTTACCTCATAAGCTGTAAATTTTTCAGTCTCATTTTGCTTCCACATTGTGATAAGCATACTGATAATAAATATCAACATTTCACAAGGAGTCAGTTTCCTGTCATCAATGGTGAGAAGTCTGTCTCGCAAATATGTCTGTTCATCACTAAGGTACCTTGTTTCAATATTTACTTTTGCAGTCATGTATCTCTGCAATAGTGGCATTAAAGACTCGCAGGCCCTGTTTCCAGTGTCAAATAAACTGACACCCATGAGATGTTCAAAATGCCCTGCAATGTGTTCTTCCTGTAAAAATAATTACAAACAAAACAAATTAGTTTCATTCCAACATATTTAATAAAACTAGCTAAAATTAAACAAAAACTAACTACACAATCCATATCTTATAAGCATGGGGGAAAAATTACCAAAATTATTACTATTGGTAGTATATATGTCCATAATGAAGACTTACCTAAAAAAGAAATGGCCATTGTTCCTGAACACCATCCAGCTGTTTGTTTACTACTGTGGCACGTTGTGTGCCATAGGTTGTATGTGTTTTCTAATCTGAGAAACGTTGCGGCATTCAGATATTTTTTAAAATTCTTCTACCAGTCACAATCTTTTCTCTTCTTGAGATTTTGGTGTTTGGTTATTCGGTAACTCTTTCGGAAGAAAATTGACGCAGCCATAGGATCATTCTTGGTGGGGCGCCTTTTAGTAGTAGGAAGTGATTCATCATCTTCGCCATCAAGTTCACGTTCAATCGTCCTCTTCCTTCCCCGATTCATGTTTTTGAATCGCTCTTCCAGTTTGCGCTGCAGCAGGTGGTGCCCTTCTCCTAGGAATATTCCGTCTTCTAGTTGTAATCCGAATGTCTCAGGATACCATCTTACTAATTCCCTAGCGACATTTTCACAAAATGCTGATCCTGGATAGTTGCAAAGTAAATGTACATCATTGCAAATGACCCTAACAGCTTAATTTAAAATAGAAGGTTTCTCTACTTTTCTTCCTTTCTCCATGCACAATAACAATGTTGGTGGAAACTTATTGTAAGGAATAACAAAACTTTTCAGTTTGTTTTTATCTCTGTACCCTGCACAGGTGTGATAGCTTGAAAAAATACACTCTGCGAAGGAGATATATTGCTGCATGCATTAGCATCCGGTGAGTAAGACGCACTGACAATTGACAACGGGCTTGCAGAGTCAGATGCTGAAACGACTGCATAGTTTAAAAGTTTATTTTTGACTGCTCTGCAAATCTTCAGTGCTGCCACAAGCTTCAAGGGTGACACAAGATGTTCTTCGCAATTTATGTACTGCAGATCATCAACACATTGTACTCCAATGCCATCTAGCCGTTCTTCTATTGCGTTCTCATCGATTCCTGGGGCAACTCCCTGCATGAAGCCAATGACTTCTTCCATTTGCAAAATAGTAAGATAAGTTAGTTACAAATAAAATTTTTAACTATGCATATAATGCTAATTTATAAAAAAACATTATTACTGAATTAGACCACATGTAGAAAAGAGATTTAAGAAAGATAATTACAAGCTGAAAAAATTTATTTATAATATTTGAGGATTAGTTTCAAAAAATATTTTTACACATTTAATTCAGGTGTTGAAAGTTACTTAATTATATCAAAAAAATCACAAATACGTTGACAAATTTTTACTAAGTACCAATGCAATGCCATTATGGAATTTAAGTTAATCAAGTAAGTCTTTTGTTGTACAGGAACCAAGGCATTCTGACAACTTCTTAAGTAGTAGTTCCCGTAGGATAATATTTTAATCTAAATAAATCTTTTCAGGCTCCATTCACCGCTGTTACATTACAAATCACAAGCGCTTTACAACTACAGTACATTCCACATGTAACTAATTACATTTCTAATATGTAATCTGTACTCTTAAATCCAACACAAAGTTAAAAAATTATTTTTTTTAATTTGGATAGTAACATTGTATTTATCAGTTTTGCCATGTCACATTGCCCTTATGTGCAAGATGATAAACCGTTTGTACCTATGTACCAAAATGTCAGTTGTACTTTTGGATGGAACTATGGGTCTCCAAAAGATAACTCAATTTTTTATTGTTGGGAAGTGTACGCCTGAACCAAATAGACTGTAGGGCAATCAGTTTCATCAATCTGTGCAGCATGGGTGATACAGCTGTGTACAAAGGCATTTTTCGGACATATCTTATCGTAGATACACTGAGAACACTTAATCCAATACAGTGTAGTTAAACAATGATGAACACTGGTTAATTAAAGTCTTACGCAGGCAGGCTGCATCTGTGTATGTGAGGCAAAGCGATAAGGGTACCGATGGCTGGCGTACATAACGCACTATCACGTGCAGAGCTTTACTACTATTCATGTTCCTATTTGAGTTAAAGTGGCGATAACATAATTTTATTTACGCGAAGAATTGTTTAAATCCCAACACATGCTTCTGTCACTTCGTTTTTCGAATAACATTGTAATTTTCAGAGATATTGCAGCCTGAAATAGCTACTTTGAGAGGCCCGAAAATTACATTTATAATAAGCATGCCAAATTTTTATATTGTTGGAAGCAATGTTTGAAATGTCCATTCTTTTAGTAAATATACAAATGTAATAAGTGTTTAATGATTCTGCAAAAAAAAAGAACAGTCGCAACTAAGTACAACACGTTTTGAGCGCATGTGCATTGGACTAACAGGGAAATTGTTTACTTCTGCCTATGCATGAATACTAAAAAAATCAAATGATAAAGATTTGTTTTCGTACATTAAAACAAATGAGTTATCCAGGAAGTGGGTCAGGGATGTGTTTGCAAATGTAAGTAACAGGGCAACTACTTAGATCAGCATGAAATACTACCTCGAATTTTTTAAAATGTGTCATGGTTTCCGGCAATTTATAACAATTACTTGCAAATATGTTTCAATAACACATTCCTAGAATACCACTGTTTAACTGTTATAGGTGACTGTGCACAACAATCTTCACTTTTCAATATTATCCTCGCTGCAAACTTTTCAGAAGGCATTTCAACATTTTACACTATTAGATAGCACCAGAAATATTTATTCTGTAACATTTGCTGCTGGAATATAATGAAATAATCAATACTTAAGTTCCAGCACATGTCGGACACTATGAAAGTAATTTACTGTCTAACTAGGCATGCACAAAGGTGTAGTAGACTTATTTAGAGCATGAAAGGTTGTGTAAATACATCGCCTTTAAAAATTGTAGAATAAAATAATCAAAATTTAAGACCGACATCATTCCCCTTAAAACAAGCCACAACTATCCAAAGATGTTAGCAACTATCAGTAACAAATCGATTTCTTGCAAATATCTAACTTTGTCATAGACTGATACAAATTGCTCATTGTAATCGACTAACTGAAAACCGAAACTTTTAATATTGGCTTAAAATTGAATATGAACAATAAAAATTTAGTTCAATATGAACAATAAAAATTTTGTTCAGGAGGATCAAACTTCACATATAATTTTATTGCAATTTGAGACCAACAAAAATTGTCAACAGAATTACCAATTACTGAAATTCATTAATAATTGAAAGAGCACAAAACATACAGTTACCATTACGGATAAATAGAAGAATCAGCAATAATGTTAATCGATGAACACTTGTTTTCTGTGAAATTGTCACTATTGCAAAGAGAATTCTATTATGCAAATCTGTTTCGGAACTCACAAGCATGTTAGAACATTTGAAATGCATATTAATAGCAGAAACTATATTTAAAAAAATTAGTCTTCAACAAATGTTTGGAAACAAACCACTGTGGACAAAAAGGGTAGCGAAATTTGAAGATACAGGGTTGATAGAGAATGTCGAACACATTTCACTGACTTTTCCAGGGTTTCCAGACTAAAATTGAAAAAATTCCAGTAATGATTATGGAATACAAAACCATCGTTAAAACAGGAAAAGAAATAGATTTTCATGACTATTTTAGATAAGTTTTGATAATTCTGTGATTGCACTTTGTAAATGCACTCTGGAAAGTTTGGCTATTTAGTGCTACATTTAGTTTAGGGTCTACCTTAACCCAGAGAGCAAAAATAACGCTTAGTTTAGAGTTAGTGGACAGTAGTTTTCTTTACGTTTGAGGTTCGGAAATGGGGAAGGTGATAAGTAGAATATAACCCGTGCGTCAAACGCCTCACCGCCTCTAGGCGCAGAGTACTAAACTAGCGTGCAGTGTTTACGTAGCAACTGTTTTTTAATGGGACTTCAAGCGATGACCCTACAAGTATACTTGTGGAAAGTAAGTGGTAAAGTCCAATGCAGGTTCCTATGATTTTGTTTTACGATTACGGTTGATATTTTCTCGGGTATAGCAACGTGAAAAAGTCATTTTCAGCACTTTTGAGGAGCTTGATAGTCATGTTTTATTTATTGGAATGCATTTTTAAATTCATAGGAACTTAATTTGAAGTATGTTTTCTTTTCGTAGACGAACGCATAAGAAACATTTTAGTAACTCTACAAGAAAAGTGACTTTCCGTACCACACTACAGCACGTCTCACGCGCCATGTCCACTTACTCTTAACTGGACGTTTTTTTAAGCTGAATTGCTTATAATCACACTTATTTTAAACAAACAGGCCAATACTCGTGTAACTGTCTATAAGAAGTTACAGGGAGTTCTTACTTACGGGGATATTACCATATATAACAAAATGTGCACATACACAGCTTAGCAAAGTACCCAATTTAACCGAGGGTTACATGTTTACAATCTCAAACAGTTAGGGTAGTGACTTATCCCACATATAAACTCAAGAGTGTCAAAAATCACGACAGCCATGTTCCATGTTAAAATTCTTAAGGCAAGTGGAAAATTTATTTTACATAACTAAAAAGATGTTAAGATTTCTACTAAGATCACGAATTACTAAATTGTTTTGAATGCAGAACATTACAGAAAAGTGTGTCACTAGGCCTAAAACTTGTTTTAGTCGTCACATTTTTTGCAACAGAAAAAAATAATTACTTTGAATAGCACTCATTCTTTGCATAATATATGAAAAAAAATCTTTCAGAAGACAACTCTGGAAAATTAACTTAACCTGAAACAAATTCTGTGTTTTAAATCTTTGCTGCAATGTACACGAATCTATATTTATGTGTGACAAAATATAAATAAATGAGTAGCACATAACACTGAGATAAAAAAAAGTGATAGCAATGCAACCTAAACAATTACCTGATTAAAATCTAATCGTGCACACAATTTTTCTAATCTGACATTTTCACTACAGCACACATAAAAAATTATCTTTTTTTATTACTTCCCTTAGAACCAGTGAAATTCCGCAGCAGCTACATTTTCACAATTTCGTGGATCACAAAAACAAGTGTGTACCCACAGCACAATGGCACATTAACATTATTCAACAGTAAAATCAATATTTCAAAATGCTTGTATACCTGCATTAGATGGTCAGATGTTTCAGCACAATGGCAGGGAAACCAAGACTGTCATGTACTGCATACGGTTCATGAACTTTGACATCTTCAGTTTCTACACAAATCATTTTCATAGTCTTTACTATTTTATGTACACCCAAAGATTCTTGATGCTGAGCTTCAGCTTGTTCCCCAATGATAAATACTGATTGGTTTATTCGTTCAAATTTTTCAACAATGATAACTTTTAAATTAAAACCAGAGTTCAAAACTATAACATCAGTAGACTTGTAACATGTTCCTTTGTGTACACAAGTTGTGCCAACTGGGACCATTTCATCATTTATTTTGGCTTCTGTAACAACTCTATTGAAAGCATCACTACATTTAAGCGGGTCATATTTTGACTCATCCAATATAACTGTTGCACAATTAAAGATGCCATCCTTACCATATGCTGCTTGAAGATACTGATGCTTGTAACTTAAGGTTTTCGTAACATTTCTGGTATTGCCTGCTGCTTGCTGACATGTTTTAAAATACGTGTGTTTTGATTCAAACCTTAATGTGCTTAATCTAGGAAGTGGTCCAAAGAGTACCAACATCCTAGGGTAATGCAACATAAAATGATGCTTGGATCTCAGGGGCACATGAGGTAAAATATGTCTTCGAGTATTAACATACTCCAGAACAGACTCCAATAGAATTCCAGCTAGTTGTATTATTTATCACCAGTGAGGAAATAATTTGGCATATGCGACGCAGAAGTAAGAAAAGCTGCCATGATGGATTTGAGTGGTTCAGAATTTGTTTGCTAATAAAGAACGGTAGCATGCGAATCAACGTCCATGTCTGTGTAGCTTGTCCTCCTAGCTTACCAGAAAAAGTTTACATGGCAAGGTTTGTTGTTTGAATCGTGGTTTCTGTACACAAATGTGTCAATTTATCTATTCGCCATTTCACTTGTAACCCATCCCTAATTTTCAAGGGAGTGCAGGATCAAATGGAGATCGTATTGGGCAACTCCTTCAAAAATATCATGTGCAGAACATGGAGGCAAATGGTCAACAACATGAAAGAATTTGAGGTCACTGAATACAGAGTTAGTTTTAATTCCCTCAAAATTCCCCAAACCATTACCACTGACAATAAGCAAGGCTGACTTATATAGTTCTTCAGTTCTCACAGTACCATATGTATTTCCATGGACAAACTCTTGTTTTGAAATGTTGCAATAGCGACAAAAATGCTGGCTAGAACTAAAATTCTCTAAAACCCTCCTATGCAATGGATGCTCAAGTTATCTCCTGCAATGAAGATTAACGAACCTTTAATTTTGCTATCTCTGATTTGAATTCCTCCTTCTTCAAGATATTTCAAATCCCTGATTAATCTTTCAAACAGAACTTGCTGACCAAAATACTTGAACTCCTTAGCCTTGCAAAGCAAGACAAGCTGAATACCATCAACAATCACACGATTCCAGGGATGCAAGTTGGCCAATGTGTAATAAATGGCAAGCATTTTCAGTTCTTTTTTGCTAGAACCAAGAGGGTTGGCGATGAGAAACTCATCCTGAAAATGGATTACCATAAGCGCTGTTTGATCAACAAATAATAACGGGTGTGTTTGCACCTCCTTCCCATCTTTAATGTCTGTCAGTAACTCACTCTGAGTATTAGATATTGGTTTTAAGTTCTCCAGGTACTGCACATGTACAGTTTCATCAGCCAAAAGTGCTTGCAAAGACTTTAATATTGGCACATAATGAAAATGACATTCATTATTTAGTTTGTTAAGGCCTAACAAATTTGCAACTAGACTCATGAAATTTCTTTCGAGAATAAGTGCTACGTAATGGGTGTTCTTTAACGACAAAGCGTGATGAGAAGTTCTCTTTTCTTCGAAGACTTACTGCAGTTTTCTCTTCAATGCAGATACTTCAACGACGCTGGATAATTTTTTTCTCCAAGTCATCTTTCAAAATTTCAATTCTTAAATTTGAAATTGATGAGAACTTCTCAAGAATCATTTGAGTAGTATGTTCTGGTACATGATGTTTTGCCAGGAGAACACGGCAAAAATTAGCGACACAATCAACCAATGACAAGCGCGAAGTATTCTGTTGCATTTCTGCACAATTTTCTGAACATATCCTAACAACTGATTCTGGTGTATGAAGTCTGATATCTTTTGAAATTGCGGTATCATTGTTCAGATATTCAGTTGTGAAAGAGGAATTTTTTACATTTTCTGTTGAAACCTTATGCTTTCTTGTCAAATTAGCAGTAAATGACAACGAACGGGAGTAAGTCCTATGACACCTACTGTGTGGGCACATTACTCTAACATTAGACCCTAACTTCAAGTGCATTTTAAGATGTCCTGATAGTAATCCAATGTCGTCATAGCGAACTGAGCACAGTTTACAAAATAATTTTCCGCTGGTTCCATTGCTAACCGAGCTAGAAATTTGAGTTGGTGGTATGTATCCTTTTACACTGTGATCTCGTGAAACATGAGTCACAAAGGAGCTGTAGCAGCTGAACTGACGCCTGCATGGCACTTTACCACAAACGAATCTGGACTTTAAGCCTGTCGAGTGAAAAACAGTGCAATGCTTTGTATACAGCAACTGAGACTTCGTTACAAAGTTGCAGTGCCGTTCTTTACAGCAGAAAGCTCCAACATCTATTATTCATTGTTCCATTTACCGGCAAGTATCTACCTGAAATCAGCATAAAGATTATGATGGCTTCCTTACAAAGTAGTTTTTATAGCTATTATAATTTAAGTATACACCTACTTAACCATTTGTAACTGCTTGAACCTCTATTATATCCCATGTACCTGTATGCTGAAATTTAAGGAAAATTAATAATAAATAAAAGTTATCTTCATCGCTGTGCTTGCATGTATGGCAATGCACAGAGATATAACTATTAGAGCAGACATAGAGTTAAAATAATTGTATGACACAGATTCTGAGAGATTATTCTACATTCATATGTTAATTACATTGAATATCAAATCACTAGGCCAAAATAGCAAACATGGCTTATTTGGCAGAAGATATTTTGAAGCTTAAATTAACTAGACAGGAACTTTTCATGATCACAAAATTGTGTTGTGAATCCGCAATTTTTAAAGATAATATGCTTTTTCGCTAATTTTAAACCATTCCTAAAAAATCATGAAAATTGATATTTATCAGGCCTGAAAGTGGTGCAACACTTAAAAAACAGTGACAAAAGTGACAATTCTGGTAGAATAAGTGACAATTCTGGTAGAAAAAGTGACTAAAATGTGCTTGATTAAGTGACTAAAAAGTGACAAAGTGAACCTAAAAGTAATCAAAGGCGACAAAATAACATCATTGGCATTTACGGAAACGTAGTCGGTATAATCTACTCGGTAGTATTGGCTATCTCTACTCGCCATGTTTGAAAAACACTTGATACAGATTCTCAGGCTAAAGAATTCTGTAGGTTTTCTATACAAACGTTGGCACAATGGGCACACATAGCATAGTTTCTTTTTAAAAAATTTATTTCCCTACGCATTACAGCAAATTTGAAGTACGTATGTGGTAGGCAGCAACATGCTGTTGGTCCAGGATTCTAGCTGCTGATTTGCATAAGCTGTTGGTCTGGAGTAACTTAAGAGAACCGGTATAATAGAAAAAAATTTAAGTGAAGACAAATTCAAACACAATTGCCTGAATGTTATATCCCGAAAATATGTAAATAAAATGTATTTAATGAAACACTGATGCTATGCACTGAACGACAACAAAACATTTTTAATTCAAAGTTGAGGTACTACATTATCTGGTGAATATTAAGAATTACTGCTCATTGCATACCGACCAAACTATTCATTTTAGAGTCATTGTTTATTAATGAAAAATGTTTTATAGATGCTGAAAATAGTATTAGGCAACGAAAATCATATTTTCCTTACATATAAATTTTACACATTTTTCATTGGGTTAGGTTATGTTAGTGAAAGTTAGTTTAGGTTAAGTTATTGTATTTTTCCATTTTCGTTAAGTAACCTAACATAACCTTACGTACACAATCTAACCTAACAAAAATGAAAATCTGAAAGGTAAAATAACCTAGCCTAGCCAACATAACTAACCTTTATCTAACAAAAAATAGAACATTTCAAAGACAGAAACTACAATATTCTTTACGTACAACAACTTCAAACTTCTACAGAAAAATTTTTCATCAATAAACTATGTCTTCAAAATCAATGGTTTGGTCAGTATATTATAAATAGCTAGCTATTCTTAATATTGTATTTAACTAGATATTTTAGTTATATTTTTTTCCACAGTGTTTTGAATAGCTTCAACCTCTTCGGGACTAGCTGTGGTTTCATTGCAAACGTTCTCATGGTACTCTTCACTATAAGGACATCATTTAAATATCCTTTCAGACATAAATCCTTCCTTTCATCAACGAACAGATGTACTCTGCACTGACATCAGCCTGTTATTTCGTCCACACAAGTTAAAGAAAGAAAACCTGTGTATTTATAAGTGCATGCTCAGCATTCATAAAAAAACTCCTAGCAAAAACGTGGAAAAAAGTGGAAAGAGTGACCACTTAATGAAAAAAGTGACCACTTAATGAAAACGTTACTTTTGGTGACACTGGAAAAAGTGACCGACTTTGAGGCCTGTATTCTTCTCTCAATAAACTTTATTTGCAACTACTGTTCTGCTTGGTGGAATTCCCCCAAACTTAACCAACCAACCTTGGAGGTCTAGGAAGGGTAAACAAATCAATCAAGACAGCTCCTAGGCCAGCTTAGCAAAGAAAGGGGAAAACAGCACTAACATGGACACAAGTTGTTGATCGGTGCTCCTTATTATAGGTCAGGAGCATGAGAGCATTTTTATGTTAATCTTTATGAAATGAGTTAGGTCTAGTAAATAAAATTGTAATAATTCAGAAAAAATATTTTTAATACCTTGATTAGTTTAGTAGATAACAATAAAATCTTTGCACAATTAGTGTTTGGTGTATGTAGATTAACTAATACGGAACATTAAAAAATCAAGAAAAGCATGTATGGGTTAAGAATATCATAATAAATAAGTTAAACAAGGGGATCCCGAACAAAAAAATTAATTAACTTACATTTTATTTTTACATATTTTAACAAATTTAATTTTTGTTGTTCAATTAATTTTGCAGAGGTTGTGTTCGAATATTAAATAAAGTCTCAAATTTTAATAATTAGTGCTGCGTGCACATCAAGTAGTTAGGACGAGAGAAGGAAAATAAATATATTGGCTGGACTTTACTGGCTGTCTTTCATGGGGGCACTCTTGCCATCGCCGAAAGATGCTAGTTCTCCATTTCGCCAATGGCTACCGATGACGGTACAGCAAAATGACGAGTAGAAATACTGTTACTTCTACATCGGAAGATTTAGACAAGCCAAAACCCTCAAATACTGGATAGGCTTCCTTTCCTTCTACATAGCAAAGAGTTTAAACCGCGTGGCGGGGACCGCTACATTAAACAAGCAAACAAAATAATTTTTCAAAAGAAGAACGTCATAAAAACTATGTAACACTAGGGCGCAAAAGGTAATAAATTGAAAGAATAAACTCACCCTAGGCGGAAAACTTGCCGGATTAGGACAATACAAAACGATTAAAAGCACTAAGCCTTTGGCTGATGTTTACACAATGATGTGCAAGAAACAACAAGGTCGAGACAAAGGAATGCCTAGAGATTATAGACCGACATAGAGTCGTAGCTACTTGATGTTACCAAAATAGTATTTCGACAGTATCGAACAATATTTCCTAACATAATATTTTAAAACACACACATGTTTTAATAATCAAAACATGCTATTTTAATTCAAATTTTACCAATGAAAAGTTTGTTTGATTCATTTGAAAACAAATATGATCAGATAATGATTAGAACTGTTCTATAATCATACCACACTGCATTAACTGCACATAAATAATTGCCTGAAATTGTCTTTATAAAATAATAATCAGTTTTCTGTTATTACAATTTCACCGTGCTGGGGTGGAGTAACTTTGCCAAAGTAAAAAATATATCTAGTTTCCACTATGAATAGACGAACTAGACAAAACAATATAAACAAACAAATGAGCATGTGCCAAGAAATGGCACACTACGGATACATGAATATACAATAAATAGAACAGTTTTGAACAAAAATCTTGTAAACTACTTTTATTTGAGGATAGAAAACTAGATATAAAACATGCAAATTAGTGCCACGAATTTAATGATTTTTTTAAAGTCTGAACACTCTAGTATGTTAAAGTTTTATGTTGAAACCTAAATGATTTCAAGTTACTTATAACATGAAAAAAGAAAAGTTAATACGTTCATACACGAAAAGCTACTAACTAATCTGTTGTCTTATTAATTCATACGAGCACAGAATGAGAAATAAATAAAATTAATTTGTTAACAACACTGATGTCATCTTGCCATCCGTCAACACATGCCAATGCAAAAACATGAAATTTAAAAGATGCTTTTCTTCACGTAACATTACACAATTTTCTATACAAACATTTTTAATTTCCGTGATTGCAGTAATCACTTTAAAGTTTATTAAATACACAACATTTTAACATATAGCGGTAAATTTATGATCTTTGAAAGAACTGTGCAATGGGAGTGCATGACTGGATTTATTTGCTTGGACATACTCCATTGCGAAATAAATGACTGTCAAAAGAAAACTAAAATAAGACAAGAAAACATAAATAAGCAGAGTATGCTTTAGTCATCAGGATACATACACAACATGATATTCCAAAACTGGAATCTGGTCAGATAAAACAAGGAACAAAACAGAAAAAGTTCACCTACTAGAAAGAAACCAATAGCAGCATTCCTTTTCTGGATGTACTAGTTAGCAGGGAAAACAGCAGTCTGGAAACCAAAGTAAACAGGAAACCTACACATACAGGCCAATTACCTACATTTTGCTTCCAACCACCCTAAAAGCACAAAAACTGGCATAATTCGCACACTAGCCAACCGAGCTGAGATTATTTATTCCAACAAGAAATCCGTAGCTGAAGAACTCAACCAAAAAAGAAAAGAACTCACAGCCAATGGTTACCCAACAAACACCATAAAACAACACATGAAGCCTAACAGAACACTTAAGCACACAGAAACAGAAAAATCATAAGGAACCCTAGTTATTCCGTATGTTCGAGGCCTTTCGGAAAAAAAATAAGATGTCTGGGAAACAAATACGGACTTCGAACAGCATTCCGATCTAAAGCAACCATTAAAAGTATGGTTACCAGGTTGAAACCAGCCATAGACGAACTACAAACACACATCTGTGTATATTAGATACCCTGCGAATGTGGCCATACGTACATTGATGAAACTGGCAGAGCTCTATCAACCTGTATCAAAGAACATAAAAACAATGGACGACTTGAAAAGAGGCGGAGTTTCAGCCAGGTGTGGGATACAATTCCTATCTCCATGGATACAGCAGCCGAACATAACTCTCATTTAGCTGTTTGGCTTCACATGTCCCGGATGAGATTTACGTCTAGAAAACTGATTATTTGTTTCGAATTTGCCGTTTTTTTTCTTTCAGGTAAACATTAATCTTATGTATTTGCATATCGTAACCATGAAATTGAAACTAATATTTTTTACCTTTGTGTGCAAATCTATGAATGAGCAACATTTTCGCTTTCTGCAATTACCAACCAACAAATCAGCATGTTTGTAAACAAGCTTTGTTTCCCACAGTACTTTTCCCCTCCGGTGATGTCAGGGGGCGTGTACTTCAAGTCGTCCATTGCTAAAAAGATGGAACCTAAAAATTTAGACTGGCCGAACATGCATGGGAAAATAGCAACAAAATCCTTTGGGAAGACTCTAAACCACTTAAGCAGGAAACTGATAAAATTAAAAGAAAAATAAAAGAATCAGCCTTTATTATTAGCAGTAGCAATATTATCAGACAACAGAGCATTGAATTAAAAAATATGTGGATCCCATTGTGTTCTTGAAACCTGTGTGTCTACCTGATGACGGGAACAGATTCCAATTCCCGAAACGTCGTTAATACTGAATGTTTGGAAAACTACTGTGTTTGGTTTCGTCTAATCGTTTGCGTCGTTTGTTGTTTTTTCTGTTTGTGTCCGACATATTTGTGTTTTGTTTCGTCTCATCGTTGTGTCGTTCGCTGTATTTCTGTTTGTGTTTTTGTTTCGTCTCATCGTTGTGTCGCATGTCACCTTAGGTTTCTTTTTATATTTTTGTTATTTCTTTTATTTTCTGTTTTGTTCCTTGTTTTATCTTACCAGATTCCAGATTTGGAATATCATGTTGTGTATGTATCATGATGACTAAAGCATACTCTGCTTATTTATGTTTTCTTGTCTTATCTTTAGTTTTCTTTAGACAGCCATTTATTTCGCAATGGAGTATGTCCAAATAAATCCAGTCAGCGGTAAATTTACTGATTGCAATATTTCATGCCTTATATAATGTTGATATTTTCCTACAAGCTCAAACATAAATGTAAACATATCTAAACAATATGTACGAAACACTGCCAATTTGGACTTTGAAGCCAAATTTTAATAAATAAATAAATATATATATATACGTAAAAGTTTTAAAAAAATTCTGATATCATGATCCGTAAGTCAATTACTTCATTCACACTCTACGACTGTCTTCAGTTTAAAATGTGAAACAGATACCTTTTTACCTCAAGATGTGGTCACAGCAAAATCAAGGAAATATATTTGCTAAAGTTTAAAGGCAAAAAACATTCTAGGGGAAGGAGATTAGAGGTTGACAAATATATTCACAAGATATATTGCTGTAGTGTGTGTGTTGGTGTGTGTCTTGTGTGTGTATGTGTGTGTGCGCGCGCTGTTTGATTCATTATGTTTCCAATTTTCAAAAGGGAGAATCGTAGGAATCAATCGGAATCTGAGAACTCACTTTTTTTTCTTTAGATATACCGATGCGCGTGATTCGGCGAGCTATAGTTTTGATTTTCAAGGCCAGCTATCTACGATGCTGCGAACCTGAGAAGTCGTGAAAAGCTGCTTCTTTTATGACATGTTAGAATGCCGTCAAGTGGAAGTTTTTGAACTGGGTACAATGGCTTAAGTGACAAACAACAAACCTGCGTCAGCAATACATTTAAGCACTAGGCCAAACGTACATCAGTTTTTAGCTAGGCAAGATTTAATTCTGTTATGTCATGGTGAGAAACACATGTGAAATAGTACCTACATATATCAAACTAAGCAGACAATAGGCACATTGTGTTTGGGCCTTGTTTATCTCTTTAAACGCTGTTAGTTTAAAATTTTTGCTTAGACCTACATCTAAGACAAAAAAATTAAAATATTTGGTGGTAAAACAATCTTTAAAAGTCTCCTTACCAAAGTTAATCAAACGGTTCTAATGGTTGTTTGTATGTTGCAGGGTGAGTTGCATCCGTATGTTTTTAAGATGGGCGATGATTGTGTATGCATTATAATGCTAATTGCTTACTGTGATGTTGTACGAAGTGAGTTATAAAAATAATAATGATAAATGTGAGATCTTTGTATTGGAAGAAAAGAGAGTGGCTCATGTGAGAACATGTAAATTCTAGTCCAATCGATACATATTGAAATCTGAAGATAAGAGAGTGACTTATGTGGGAACTCAAATACTAATCAAAGCGAAGTTTTGGTTTAGCAGTGAGCATGAGAGAAGTAGTAGGGATATGGATAAGTGGGAGAGCAAACGACGTATTTAAACAGCCAGGAGGGGGAGGGGCGAGAAAATAATGTTAACACAATATCAGGAAAGAGGTAGGAAGATAAGATGGAAAACTAGACGAAACAAGGTTTCTGATTACTTGGTTACGTAAAGGCAGTCTACCACGCGGTTTTAGCATGTGGGAGTGTGTGGTACGAGCTAGAGGAAACAAATCTTAATGGTTGAATCAGAAACATCCTGTTAGATTCTACTACAGAGAAGTTATATGAAAACCATGTTCTCACTTTTATTGTATCCGATTCTGCCCACCACTACTTTTGTTGCTTTAGTCACCCATCAAAAAATAATTGGTAAGTCAAAATTTGTAGCTTCAGATTCAAAAAATTGGTACATATTGCTCAGGTTGGTACATTTTTCTACCTGTTTTTTTATTGCGCATGAGAAATATTAAGTTTTGTGGTTGCCCGTAGTCTACAAAGTCAAAAGTGACCAAAAATTCTTTTGTCTGTAGAATACTAAAACAAATGTTTACAAACAAGTGCTTGATTCGAATCTGTTCACACTTATTCAAAAAAATACAAAAAGACTGCACAACAACCTTCGAAATAGAAAAAAAATGTTTATTTAGCAATAAAATTCCCAAAAATATTATTCACCGCTTTTTATATATTTCATTTCACATTGTTGGTATATTTTAAATACAGAAAAATTCGTGTCTCTACAAACAACTAATAGATTTTTAACTAAACAAAAAAATAAAATAAAATAAACATGCCCTAGTCCACAGGGAAATTGAATCGTAAACATCAAACCCCCAGCCTACAAAGTGAAAAATCTATTTTGCTGACCCATGTTGGCATTAACGTAACAAGACTATGACACATCGGTGCCATTACTTTGTGTAATAAATAATTTGATACAGATAAATACTTTTGATTATACATGGCATGTAGATAATGTGTTCTGGTGGCTACACCTACCTATACACCCATTACCATTTTCTCTACTACCCAGCTACATCTATACATTTGGGCGCAGAGGTTGCAGAAGGTACACAGACCACACGAACAAAGCTCAAGTAACCCATATTTCAATGAGGTGGGTAATCTTTGTCGGAGATGCACTTTTCCAGTGTATGAAGCCAGTTAAGGGACTTTACCATGCGAGTTCAGTCAACCCAAGCCTTACCAGAGAGTTTGCGGGAAGTGCCTTTGGATATAAATTAAGTGTTGCAAATTATGCTCTGGCAAATTTTTATGCTGTGCATGTGTGCCCACAATCTTTCTAATTGTGTGCTGTTACATTTTTTGCTGGGAGAATATTAGCTGTGAAGAGTAACAGTTGGTATTATCCCGAACATGTTCATGTGTGGCAACAATTTTGAGCACCTACTGTGATTCAACTTGGGCCTAAATTATTGACTTATTTCCACATTCTCAAACACTTTCCCATCTTTTAAAATCCAACAGCATATCTCACACATTTTAGACACACAAGCATGTACACAAATTAATTCTGGATAGTTTCGCAAAATATGAAATATGTTCACATGCATACAGTCCATTCATAGTTACTTCACACCCTTCTAGAGCAATGCTTTGCTCTACTTTTTGTTGCTGATTATGTTACCACTACAAGCATAACTTTGCCATTTCAAGCATTGTTTTGGTAAGTATCAAGAATCACTACTCATCGTGTAGCGGCTAAACTACTGGTTTTACAGGTAAAGTTTACTAATAAAAAATGTTTCTACAGTGATGAAAAGTGGTCGTACATAAAGAAAATTGTAGTTAACTTACTCTGAAATTTGCAGTTTTTCGTAGAAATTATAAGTCCGACTCCCGTGTTTTACCGGAACGCCATGAATGATGAATGTTTATGCGGTACTAATTCCTAGCGTTATCTATTGAAACTAGCGCTAATACAGTGTACAATTGTTCTTAAGCCATCAACTTCAGTAGTAGAAAAACAGTCAAGGTTCTAATACGTGTTTTCGTGGCAGTAGCTGTTCGTATTCAGGGAGAATTTTAGTGTGTGCATTACATATTATACTTGAAAGTAAAAGTGCTTCACTGCGCGCTAGTGGCGTGTATAGTGAGTGTTTTACAGCCTTCTTTCACTTGTAACTCTCATGGATGATTATTATTAGTTGAATTTTGCTGATTGTGGCACAGGAGCCAATACGTTATGCGTACGTGTATGGAGATATATCCATGGATGTACCTCGACAAAAGGGGACAAATGCATCATTTACTGATCGTGGCGAAATTCTGTAGCTTCCATCGAGTTGATTAAGTAAAAAATTTTGCTTAAGACATTTCTCTTATTTTAGTGAAACAAGCGTGCACAATATGCGTTTGGTAACGTAGGGGTTGTGAACGATTATTATAACATTTTAGTTACGGTAATATCTGCCTAACATTCATACAGTATTTATTAAATATTTATTCCTTTGGTTATATTTGTGGTTCTTCTATTGGTGTTAGAATGTGTTTAAATAGGGCGTAGAATGGGTATCGAAGATGTGTAACATCGGCACATTATGTGTACAACGTGAATTAAAAATTCAACGTATTTTGCCACATGCATTTCAGTTAAAAATATATTTAATGTGGTATACTACTTAATTAGTGCAAAAGGTAAATCGCATACATTTACTATGGTATTTGTTTTCTACGCATTCAATTTGTGCTAGAACGAGTTAAAACAGCTTTTGTCACTGGGTATTTATATGCTTATTATGAATATTTTGCATTAGCGATTTCCCAGATTTTAACACCCCTTTGCCGCTAGACTTTTTTAAAATGCAAGCGTTTTTATTACTGGTGGCTATTTATTTCAGTTATATTTCACTGAAATTACTCGTAAATAGCACAGTTCAGCGGGTTACTATTATTAATTTAGGTTTTTTACCCCACAATTTCCCTGATCTTTATAGCCCTCCCCACTAGCGATTTTGTAGAATGTAGGCATAATTATTAATCGCGACTACTAATTTCTGTTACTATTCAATGTAATTAATCGAACATTTTACATTTCTGCAGTTTTTTGTTAGTTTTCGCATCAGTAGTGATTCTTGATATTTACCCCGAAACTAACTTGAACTTACCTAATAACCTAACCTAAAAAACCTAACTCAACAAAACAAAATTTTTTACATACCAGACTACTTAGAACGTCACTAGAAACATTTTTCATTAATAACTACAGGCCTATGTCTAAAATCAATAGTTTGGCCAGTACCATACACAATAAGTAGCGATTCTTGATATTTACCGACTATTTGGATAACAACTCTGTGCAGATAAAAGGGGCTTATAAATCAAATATTAAATTCCGAAGAAAACGTGATTTAGCTAAAATTCACACCTTTCGTCAACATCAAACTTTATTTAACTTACTGTTACAAGTTTGAGAGCACAAACTTTATATGTGGGCAATTCCCATGAGTTCTTTGGGATTGAGGTCTTATAATTACAC
>PNEQ01104775.1:0-12796 GCA_003012365.1 Medauroidea extradentata
CGTGCGTAACATATTAACGACGGGAAATGTCTTACCTCTCTGGACACGTCACTTAATGCTTGCGCGTTTAATATAAATTGTGCAGTCGGTAGAAACCTATATAGTTTCATGAAAAATGTTAATTAATTATATAAAACACAGATATGTCAAATGTAGTTGATTTTATTTCATTATTGTCGTATTTAAATAGGATAATAAACGGAACTTTTTACAGCAATTCTGCTGCCAACCATACAAGCAATAAGGCAACTATTGTTACGTTGAATTATATTTACTAACCGCTAGTGATTTTTTCCAAAGGTTAAATTTTTAGTGTTCACTTTATCTCGAACGACCTACATGGTACAGCGTGAGTTGCTGTATAATGTGGCGTTCATGTCTGTCAGTCAGGCATCGAATTTTTATTCGAACATGAATGTTGTATTGTCCCTTCATCTGTCTTCAGCCTCTTCGGCTCTTAAACTTCGTTGTTAAAGGGCCGTAAAACCCTCTCACCCTCTTTAATAGAACACTTATATCTTCTGGAGAACATATTGATGATTCGGCAGACGACTTCGACGATATGGCGTAAAGTTTTTGTACGTTTTTCCATTCATAATATTATATTTAAATCTTTTAGCGAATATATAGACAATTGGAGTCAAGTGTTTAAAAAAATTTAGTTAAGCTTGTTAACGATTGAAAGACATTATTTAGTAATAACAATTTTGAGTGGACAAAGTAATTCTCCAGGGCCAAACATTGTGTTACCTTATTATTGTTTCAGTAACGACTGCAATATTACCAGCAACCAAATATGGTCACAGAATAAATAATGTTATCAGAAGCGACATAGGGAAACATTTCCATTGTTATTTTTGTACCAACTGTCAAAGAGTATTTGCGTTTAAACAAAGCCTCGTGGATTTTGCGACATTGGTTTATGTAATTACTTACATTTCTTGAGATACTGTAATTTGTATGTGAAATACATTTTAAATATAAAAATTACTTAAATGTCAATTTCTTCACAAATTACGTAACTAAAACTACTAAAATTTCAGTACAACAAAACATAGGCTACATCAACTCCAATATCTTACTGTCAGTGTGGCGTGGGTTGCTACCAGCGTGCTAATCGTGTTACATTGCTGTCTCTCAACCAACGAAGTCAAACTAACAACATCTGCGTGGCGTTTATGGTTAAGGTTGAGGTTAGGGAGACGTATTATGAAACCTCGTGTACACTCGATAGCAGTAATTCAATCAGAGGTTGCGGTTCTTTTACTAGACATTTTAAATTCCTGGTTTAATGACTGTATAATACAAATAATCAAAGGTCTGAAAAATAAAAACGGAACTTTATTGACCTGAGACTCTGCTGTTAAAGTATGTCATCTAAATACAAAGGCCGTAAATAATAACATTAGATATGTATTAATTGGTTTTCATATAGGCCGACGCTTATATACTCCATTTCATATAAGTTTTGATAAATCTGACAGCAACTTATGGGCAATAATTTGTAATATTTTGTCATTTTTGTCACTTCACAAGACAAACTTTGCAGTAAAAATGCTGAAATTGATATTTCAGGTTCATTTTAGATCTAAAAATGTCTTACATTGTGCAACAAATAACGAAATACTAAAAAATTATTGCACATAAGTTGTCAAATTTATCCAAACTTATATGAAACAGAGTATAACACGGTTAATACAATCCTATGCATATATTTTGCAAAATACATATTTTTAATGATATTTTGCGGACAGAAAATTATTGCAGTTTCACACAAAATATGCTTGAATAGTATTAAAAGTAATTTCGTTCGTGCTAACAACAGGACATTTTATAGCTAAGATCCTTGAGGAATAAGAGTACTCAAATGTTTGGCTGTTCCGCTGCATAAAAGAGTGCATGTATGATCAGTTCCTCCCCCTCCCACTCTTCTCACTACATCACTTTCCGCGCGCGCACATGCACACACACACACAAACACACGCACAACATAAATAAGTAAGTGTGTGTGTGTGTGTGTGTGTATATATATATATATACACTAAATAGCTACACCAATCAGAATCACAGTTACAACAGGTCTACACGATTTTCCGAGAGACCTTGCGAACGAGCTACGTACTTACTAATACTAGTTTTATGATGTGATTTCAGTTAAGAGGGTGTGCGGTACATAATTCAACGCTAAAAGCACTAGTCTACAACTGTAGGTTTCTTGAATCCAATTTGCTAAAATTATACAATAGCAATCCTATACAATAGTTTCAGCCAACGTTTTAAACAAAATTGTTTCCAGTGTTACTAACTTCTGAGGCACAATCTCTGACCCCGGAACCTCGTGCATTTAACTGCTGCGCAAGAGATCACTCGTAACGAATTAGTAATTCTTGATAAATATTTGCTCATAAAGTTGGTAAATACTATTATCTAGGATTGTCATTGAGTATTTTATCCATAATGGCTTCGAAAAAAGCGTAGATATCAATTAATATTTTCAGCGATTTTTTAATCTACTACGGACTCTTAAAGAATAAAGCACCCGAAAAGGCGAAAACGTATTCAAAATAGACCGAGACTCAGCAATATAAAAATGGTTTGAATTCTGTGTTCCCAACAATGTAGTCACGGTGTAAATATATCAAGACAAATGAATTCATAACTACCTTTATTTCACTATTTTAGGTAATAAGTAGCAGTAGTAGTAGTAGTAAAGGAGTGAAGACTTCTAACAAAATAAACTATTTGGTACGTGTATATTATTTATCTGGGCAGATGTTGTTTCAAGGATGGTTTGTAAAATAAACATATTAAACAATTTAATCGACAACAAATTAAATTGAAATATTACTAACGTATTTAGAAATATAAGTTAGTTAAAACGTGTTTGTCGTAACTAGCTTCCTCTCGGTATACTTATGTATTACGGAGTATATATTTGTGTGTTAACTTCTTTTTTTTTTTTTTTTGTTTTAACATTCTGATTAACTTTTGTTGGGAATAATTCCGACTGATAAAGAAAATGAAACGCTTATGTTATTTAAAAGAGAAAGAAATTAATTGGTAGAATAGTTGGCGGGGAACACTGAAAGAAGAGATTTGTCAGTTACCATACTTCTGTGAAAATAGGGACAATTTCCTGTTTGGTTGTCGATACTATCTGGACTGTTCCTACAGTAATTTGTTGTGTGGAAGAAAGATCCTCTTTTCGACTTTTCTTACAGAATTTACTGTCGTAGGAACAATTCCAGATAGTACCGACAACCTATCAGGACTGTCCTTATTTTAACAGAAGAATGGTAACTATAATAATACTTTTCTTTCAGTGTGGAGAGACTGAAGAACAAAGAAGAGAGGGTGGCAATGTAAATGTACGTGGGTGACGTCAGTATGTAACATAAAACAAGAAGAATCATGGCGGCTACACCCTATACCAGGTACAAGACAACAATTAACCAGGGCAATA
The DNA here is from genome assembly GCA_003012365.1 of Medauroidea extradentata. Taxonomy (NCBI): domain Eukaryota; kingdom Metazoa; phylum Arthropoda; class Insecta; order Phasmatodea; family Phasmatidae; genus Medauroidea; species Medauroidea extradentata. The sequence goes on from PNEQ01104775.1 coordinate 3,464, forward strand.
CAGAGGTCCTTGTGATAAGCAAACAGTACAGTAACATAGGCGTATCTTTGACTTTAAGGTGTAATATGTCGTAAAGGGGGAGGCGGAGGAGTCACGAGATCACTTCGAAATAATCGAAAATATGATGTTTGCAACTGTTGTGCGTTATCATAAGTATTAGTTTTTGGTTTCATACCAAATCATTGTTGTAGATTGCAATCAAACTCATGTAAGTATACACTTCATTTTATTGCAAATTCTTTACGTAACGTGCGCAACTCCCTTTTTATTCCCAGAATATAAATGATGCTGCTCCAATGCAAGCGAATGTTATTGCTGAATCACAGAAAATCTACAGCAAAAGATATGTCAGACAAGGAAGTTTCGCGGGTTCAACAGCCTGTCGGTTTAACCTCACAGTTCTGAGTATAAACTTAATCTGCCCTTAGCTACTTGTTAATTGGCTAATGCGGCAGTGCAATTTGCTGTTGGTTCATATTATTCAATGACGAGTTTGATAAACATCGACCATATCGCGAAGGTATCTTACGTACATAAGAGTTCAAACTCTAAGGTATTCTCTAATCAATTCGTTGGATTCCCGGCGGGGAAGGTTCCCGGATTTCCGCATGTGGGAATCGTGCCGGACGATGCCGCTGGTCGACGAGATTTTCTCGGGAGTTTCCCGTTCACTACGCCCCTTCATTCCGGCGCTGCCCCATACTCACCTCATATCACCTCTTAACTAAGACCTCAATGTTAAGCGCTGGCCAAAATCTCTCTCTCTCTCTCTCTCTCTCTCTCTCTTTCATTAATTTATGAAAATTCAGGGTCTCTAAATATGATTCGAATAAGTAAATGTACCTAAAAGGAATGCCATTATTGCCTGTTGTAAAAATACGTTACATATCATGCATATATTTTCAATTGCCCTTAATGGAGTAACGTCCATGATAATAGTTCGTTTTAATACACACCCCAACGTTAAGAATAGTAAAATAATCACAGAAAACTACTGTTTCAATTAGGTATATTCAACGAAATAAAAGTCGATCATAAACAGAGAACAACAGAGAGGAAAGCAGGCTAACCAGAATGTTGTGTATATGGTAAAAGAACTATTATGGAGAAGAAGGAAAAGTCCGCGGTCACACTGGATACAAAACTACTTCACTTAAACATGTTCAGTTTTATGGAGCGGTTACTGGAGCAACGAACGAGATCAGATCGCATTCTCATCTCGTTCAAAGTCAACTGGTTTCATATGTAGTTTGGAACGAAATATCTTCGATGCTTCTTTCCTATTAGCTGCTTGGAGTATCAATCTGTATAATAAATATGGCTGATTTTTGGTCAGACATTTTGTTTACGTTTAACTATATTAACTTTTAGGTGTAAAATATATTAATCCACTTTACACACACAGCAGTAATGCAGTAATTTTCAATATGATTATTAAAAAGTCGTTGACGTTATTTGACAAAATTGGCCATTTTGAGTTTTCGGTATGGGTGGAATAGTTTCTGCAAGCTCTACAATTATAACGCTTCATATGTTGTTAAAATGCATTATTGAATATACGAGGAACGGAACATGGTGTCTCCTTTGTGTTTCCTGAAATAGTTGCTGATATGATATCTGATATATGTCCGAAAGCCACATACGAGGTATTGAAATCATTTGTGATTGTTAATTCTGTTGGCAAGTGAGATAGCCTACATATGATATTTAAAGGTACGTAAATTCCGCGGGTTCATCTGGCAGCAGCCTAGACTTGTCAGTCCTATACACCCACTGGCCACAATCGATTATCTATTGGCTTATAACCGTACAAGCAGGTAGCAAGCGATAGCCCTTAGCATTATTTCCTTATTTACTACTGGCTTGCAGTAGTCAAACGCGTTTCCTAACAGTCGCCAGCAAGTCACAGACATGAGAATGAAGTGTACATAATTTGCGTTCAACCTGACCTGGAATGTATCTGCGATATTTACGTACCTCTAAGGATATTTAATTCACATGTACCATATTGGCAGACTAGTATGAGTGCCATTTGTCGAGTTGTTTTAGAGTTTATTTGGCAAATTTGTAGTGTTTTATGTACATGGAATGTATCAGTGGTCGTATTTGAAATAAAAATTGTGGTTGAAATTAATTAATATAAGAGAACATAAGCTCGAGAAAGAGATGGATAAAAAAGGAGAGAGACATGGAAACCGCTGTAGAACAATAGCACATTCACATACCTGTAACTCTATCAAGTGCACCACCTACTCAAAACCAGAAAAGGAACAAGCCAAAAAATATTGAAAGAATAAAACTGTGATTGGGATTGATTCCGAAGGTGCCAAGTCAATATTTTAGGAAATATTCAAAGAAAATCCATGTCGAAACCTCATTTAAGTCTTATCTTCATTTATTCAGTGTTTATAAAGAATGTTGTGTAGAGAACTACATTGTGCCTGTCAAGGAGTACGTTCCATGATGTTGTGGAAGCGGAAAATATTGACATTCGTATGCCTCGCAAGGATCAATGTGACGGTTGTTTCAGCTATACAGTGGGTGACGTTACGAAAAAAAAAAAAAAAAAAAAAAAAAAAAAAAAAAAAAAAAAAAAAAAAAAAAAAAAAAAAAAAAAAAAAAAAATGTGAAGCACACATTAAGAGCCAAGAATCTTGTAAATTCTTCTGCAAGTAAGGGACATCTGGTTCTTACGGTGGATCTGCATAGTGCGTTATCGTGCCTAAAATTACTAGCCTCAGCATTGTACTACAAACAGAAATTACAAGTGCACAATTTTACAATTTACGACCTGAACTATGGTGATGTCACACTCTAAGTTTGGCATGAGGCAAATGGGAATGTCGCCGCCACTGAGTTTGCAACATGTATCTTTAATTTTGCTTCCAAAAAACAAGAATCAGTCTATAAATGTTCGCTCATTTCAGATGGCTGTAGGTACCAGAACGGTAATAGGGTTCCGGTCAGTGCTCTCAGTGATCTAGCACAGAAAAAAAAAATCACTGACGATTAGAGACTGGAAAAATTCGCGGGTTCACAGACCTGTAGGCTAGCCTCCAAAAACATATGTGAAATATTGAAGATAGCAGCCGTTCATTAGCTGCTCGCTGACACTGTGAAATGGGCCTGTATTCAGATAGCTCAGCTACTTCCAGGAAGTGTCTAGTAAGTCAACGGCCAATTGTGATCGTGATACTGACCTGTAGTTGCTGGGACTCTAGCTTGCACCTAAAAGAAAACGCGAGTTTTTTCAGGTCTCTACTGATGATTGAACATGTATTTCTTGAGAAAGGCCACAAAATGATGGAGGTTGATAACGTTCATAATGCGTTAGAGAAATGCTTCAGACCTTCAATACACTCCTCATCTGATTATGTGGCTCTGAAGCGACAAGCCAGGCCTTCACAGCCATACAAAGTCAATGTCTGTGACTTCTTATTTTTTAGATATTATGAGGAGGTTTCAACTAACCTAATATCACTTCTGCGTGGGAGAAAATCTGGGGAACTTACTGTCTGTGACATACTTGCTCTGAAATATCTGGCAAGTGGTGATATTTTTTCAAACTGCATTACACGGCCGAATATGAATCAATACCACAGAAGAGGATGAGGTCTGCTAGCACTGTCAGGGAAGCAAGAGTCTTATACGCTCTACCGGTACCTATAAATGAATCGAAATTCAAACACCTTCAGGAAATGAAAGACAACATAGAAAGGACTATCAGTGCTTTCTGTGATAGTCTTCCTGTCAAATCTGACAAGAAGAAGACATGAGATAAAAGTTCAAAAGCAGTAGTGTTATCATGTGTAACATCACAGTGAAGACTGTCCCTTACAAAGACACTGTGTTCATATCCACCCTTATGTCACGCCTCTAGTAGACCATGATTCTTAGCAGCATGGTTTGGGTTTGTATTTGTATGTGAATTGTGTACGTATTTTGTCACAGAATAAGACGACATGGCCATCATTACGTCACGCTTCTAGGCAACCAAGATTTAATGCGCGTACAGCATGGGATTTTGGTGTTCTTTTTAATTGTATGTGTATTATTGACACTGACATTGTGGTGTCCACTGAAAGAAGAAAGTGTATTATTGTTTGAGGTGTTTATAGTCACTTTATTTCCTATTTAACATGCCGTGTTAAAGTCGAACTTGATTCGTCAATATGTAAGAATAGCTCCTATGTATTCCAAATCAGCAGTTTGGTACCTCCTGTGATCCAAATTACAAATAATATATTAACGTTATTTTCTCTGTGCCTGTGCTTGTACCGCAGTTTACACAGATGGATATAAATAATGCAATTATGACATTTTACATTAGTTACTAACAAATACTACAACACTGTGTGTCTATATGTTTGTAGTCTCTCCTGAAAACGTTCGATTTTAACACATAAGAGGCTTCATAAAATCAACGACGATATGGTACATTTCAGATTCCAAGAGTGCTGAGACAAGAAAGTTCATTGAGTTTTTTCTGTTTAGTTGTGTAACTTCGCAAACATGTTTAGCTTTAAACTCGATCGAACATGGCTGCCAACTGTATTTAACTAAACAAGTTTAAGACCTCTAGTGTGACCGTGGCCAAAGTTGTCTTGAAGGTAACGCCCTGGTGACTTCGTACTCGGAAGCCACCGTTTGTTTAAACCTATAGTCTGTTCCTCAAGTTATATTGTTTGCTTCACGTGTTACAGTCCGAGCCAAACACAACATTGCAGGTTGCTAGTTTGAATGGCTGTATTGTCGGGACCGCCAAGGGTAGTCGAGGGAAAGCATGTGTGCGTGTTCTGGGCGATCACGCGATAAATGGATCAACGCAGGTCTGCTCGCTTTCTGGGTCAATACAGAACATGAGCTAAGCGTACACCGTGTCCTTGTCATTTGTCTTGTTAATATTTCACCAGAGCCAGTTGTTTACAATTTGGTCGATACCAAGACACCTTTCCAAAAATTTGATCTGTAATTTACATGCGCTAATGACGACCGTACATTTGTCATCTGTAAGCTTATTAAGGCTCAAGATTCATTCAAGGCCACCGCATTCACTTCAAGCTAAATATGTAGAACATTGGGTCTGAAAAAAATGAAAAGAAAAAATTAGAGTAATATGTAGCCTACGTACAGCAAAAATTAAAAATCGGATCAGGGCATAGTATTATTTTTTTCAAGTTGGTCTAAATAGACTTAGATTTCAGCCACACGGACCTATTTAATACAAAATTTCTTTTGTTTTGTGTCTGTTCTCTCAGTGCGTCGCATTCCAAATTATTTAGAAATAAGTATTTCGTAACACAGCTCAATACACAGTTTGTGTTAACATACTATGTTAAATTTGAAGTTGTGCACAAAATAAATAATACAAAGCATAAATTAATTGAGATGAGGTGGTTTTACGGCCTATAACAACGAGTTCCTAAGAGCCAATGAGCGTTAAAGGAGAGTGTTATACAAATCTATTACTATATAATTTAAATTATTTAGTACTTGCTTCAAAATATAAAACATGCGCACAATGTGCGATCCTTAAATAAAATTGAAATTAATCTACTATCCAATTTTCGTTTAGTGTTGACTTAAAAAAAAAAACCTGATCACGTCTATCATAAATTCATTGTTGCACCATTTTTGTAATGACAACAAAGGGAAGTAATTATCGCAATTATGTTGGCATCGTGCTAGCCTGTAAAATGTCTTCAGCAGTCGAGTTGCAAGATTCTAAAATATAATATTGGGCTACTTGGTACATTAATTATTTAACGCAAAAAAATGTATAGCAATTTTTGAAAAGATCCAAGATGCATGTTAAAAGTATATAAATTTATAAAGCAAACAATCCTGAAGTTTTTTTTTTTTACTTTGTAGAATAACAACCATCTAAGTTCTAGGAGTCATCAGTATGTAACTTTATTGTTCTGGTGTTTTATTTGTTTGCTTTGTAGAATAACATTATTGTACAAGTGTTCGGCGTTTTTTTTTTAGTGAACGCCATTATGTAAGTTTCGTAACGAGGTTCTGATTAAGAGCCAAGCTATCCTGAGCACTCGCCAATTTACTACTACGTCATTTGCTATTTGTAGACGCACATGTGACTTTTTGACTGCATCTAAAATAATGAAAAAGACGAAACAGAATTGCCACTCGGCACTTAAAGACGCGCACTGAATGAAATCAGAAGAGAAGACAACAATTCTACAACGACATTTTAGGATAGCGACAAACAATAATTAAGATCTGCAACATAATGTTCAGTTGGAGGTTACAATCCAAATTGTTAGCCTAACTCTGTAGATAATGTTAAAGGAGCCAAATTTTCTTTAGCAGGTACAATATGTTCTGTTGTAAAATACGATATGTATTTCATTTGGGTGTTTTGCTTGTCTGTTCTATCGGCATAATTAGTTGGTTACACGAATAAACCTTTTTTTTCGGTTTAGTAAACGTTCATTTCTCGTCATGGCAAATTACTAAATTCCTGTGGGGTTACATTTTTTTTTTGTAGTGGATTTGATCGTCTCTCAAAGCCCAGGTTTTGCAAACAAAACAAGCAATCAAGTGTTTCAATAAAACCATTCATTCTTAAACCAATTTTTTAATTTTACTGAAAGAACACATTTTGTTCATTGGTTTTTCATACACGTTTAACCTTCTACAAACAGTTAAAGGTGCAGAAATGAAATTCGTTTGTGAAAATAATTTGGTAAATGTACTTACTTTTGGAAAATTGATACAAAAATTGTACAGGTATTCTACAAAAAAGGCGTCACTAGAAAAAAGAAATATCAGTCGCAAGAGAAAATTTATTATCGGAGCGATCTCGAATCGGCGCAAGTCAGCAATATTTTTGTCTTTGAGGGATAGTACCAATATATACTCATTAATAAACTTTGTTAATCTAATTTAAGGTAAACTTTGTGGAAGTTTCTTCTCTTTGGTCATTGTTTACTCCTGGTAATTATCTGATTTTATCTTTATAAACGTATTTAGAGACCGTTTTCTATCATATCCAAGGCCATAATGGGATGCAGAAATTATAAAATAATAGAAATTAACCAAAGAATCAATATCTTCTTAGGTTTTGGAATCTATTAGGTAACAGTAGAATAGGTACTGTTTACCGTGGGTGTATGTCGTTCAAAAATACCACAGTAAAATAAATAATCGTAGTATTTATTTAAAAGTAATGTCAGAACTGAACTAAAGCCAACAATAAAAAATATTGACAATATAAAAGGTTGCTATAGGAGCACCAGATCAACAACTTCCTATCCCAGCCCCTCAGTGGTGTGTGGTGACTGTGTTACAATGTAAGCTGCGCTTGTTGTCAACTGTACTTATATTCTTGTCTTCTCCCTTTCATTCCGGCGCTGCTCCATACTCACCTCATGTCACCCCTCACCAGCGTTAGAGACCGTGAAAAACAGGAGTCCCTACTCACATATGTATTTCAGGCACACTAATATTTGAAGACTCAGAACCAATAACGTCACAGAGTATGTTCGGACGAATATAGTCCAGGGAATTCTAACTTGTAGCAAATTGTTAACGCTGGATTGGCAAGTACCTAAGAATAAGCCATTGTTGTCAAGAAATGTCAGCTGTAGACAACGTACGAAGTTATGCAGTCAGACTTGTCAATGCGAACATTTAGGCAATATTAGGGCTAAAATAAAAGGAGAAAATTGTGCTGACGTATGATGTCAGCCGGTATTCTTTATTCGCTGATATCGTTAATGCAGGCAAGGAGGTCATTTATAAAACCGAACGACAGCGTTTTCAAGGGTATGTTAAGACAAAACATTTTCACTATATACCATCATCTCTAGCCATACCTTAAAAATATCACTGCATCTAAAAAGGGGGGGAAAACGGGGGGCTCCGATTTATTTTGTCCCGGGACCTCATATTCTCAACTGAGTTGTCCCCTGGCGTGTCTTTTAGGCGTTACTAAGCACTCATTTCCTACGTTATTTTTAACTCGTAATAAACATCGAGAGACAGTAAGCAGTTATTCTCAACGGATGGCTTGAGATATAGTTTAAGTAGAAACATTCAAATTTGGCGTTATTGTCTGACATCAGGCTGGACTGCAAGTTACTATATGCTCGTCAGACTTCTGATGTTGGCCGGCAGTGTGTGATGCGTTCCAGAAGACTATTTCAACCAATAATAACAAGGACCAGTGTATAATGCTCACTCATATGTAAGGACCTCTGTTTTTTCGCGAGAAGAATTTTGCCCCAGCTTGTTTCAACGTACACATCTGTAGTTCTGCTTCGTGGTTATTGGCAGCGTATGTATGTGAAAATATGCCAAAGTTAATGCGTGTCTATGTGAAGAGCCGTATCTTATTTGACTGAGCCAATTACAATAACTAGAGCCAGTAATTTTTGGTGAAAAGAATTCTGCAACAACTTGTTTCAATGTCTTACGTGCATACCTGCAACTATGGTTCGTGGTTATTGGTAGAATATAATACAGCAGAGGCGTGGCTCCTTTGTCTGAACCAACCAGAACAATGTTACCGCGACACCACACGTCCGTGATTTGTGGGTAGGACCGTAAGTTAAAAACTTCCAATCGCCGACCGAGAAGGAGAAAAACAGATGTGCACGTAAGGCGTTTAAACAAATAGTTGCAGAATTCTTTTCACCAAAAATCACTGGCTCTAACAATAACGTTACTTCAACACCACACGTCTGTGATTTGCCGGAAGCATCCTTAGATTCGAGAGGTAAAATATGCCGAAATACGCTATCACTGACCACGAAGCAGAACTGCAGATGTGCACGTAATGCACAAAAATAAAATGCGGGCAAAATTCTTTTCGTGGGTTCACTGACAGTTAGGCTAGCCTTCAAGAATGCCAGTTTACTGCAGCAGACAACATATGGTCGTAAGTTACTTGCTGACTCAGTGATATCACATGATTGGGTCTGCATTCAGTTGATGATTCATAATTATCTCAGAACTCTTCAGGACGTGTCAAATGAGTCAAGAGCACGGTCGTTGAAGAACAGGTCTGGACACTCGGCTATCTACCAATGTACATTGCTAGACCTCCTTGTTGTTTGGCTGTAGTTCGTCAAGTTACCGAGAATGTCGTACTTTTTGGTGCTGTAATCCGGGCGGTCGGACTCAAACTCCGCCCACTTTTTTCCATTGTTAACGTTATAAAGCAAATAAAGATTGCTGGAACCGTGCTTTTAAATTGCGAGCGAAAGGAGTATTTCATAAATGGATAAAAAAGTACGTTTTTATAAATTGTTTATCTTAGTGGGGGGGAAGCGGGCGGAGATTGACGCCGACCGCCCGGATTAAAGTGCC